>JBBPQO010000120.1:0-16431 GCA_038092535.1 Xerocomus subilludens | reverse complement strand
TCATCATCAAGAGGTGGAGGACAGAAATGCTCTGGAACAAGACCCTTTCACTGTCCCTCAACAGTGAGGATGTTCCAAGGAGCAGAGTCTGCAATAAAGATAACTCCAGACTCATTGAAAATGACATTTGAGCTGGAGATAATGGTGCAACTCTGTAGGTCAAGGAGTTTATGTGCCTGTTGTCCATATGTGTACCCTAGCATGATGCACTTTCAACCATGTGATCTGAACTTACCCCCCACTGCTCCTTAGGTATGTATGCATAAGCTGAACAACCAGAAGGACAGAATAGGGTCAGTGTTACAATTCATGGCTATATGTGATGCTCCCCTATCTTTTCCTCAATGATATTATCCCTCTCCATCACCCTTCAGCCCTAGCAAGGGGGTCAACCCTCTGTCATCACTTACCATCTTCCTTGTTGTCCCTCTCTGTCCTCATTCTTGTCCTCTGTCCTCATTGCCCTCTGTCCTCTTCATCATTCTTTGTCCTCTTCATTGTCCTCCGTCCTCCTCATCGTCCTCCTTCATCCTTGTCATTCTTTATTTCTCTTGCTGTCCTCTGTTCTTTCCTGACATCATCATCCTACTGTCCTTATTTGGATATCTCTTCATTCCCTCCTTGTCTATCTTTCCCTAGGACTTATCTGGGACTTCCCTGGGACTTGTCACACCTCAAGGTCATCTAGATCTTCTTTCCTTGTATGATCTTCCATTTTCCTTCTTATATTAACTTCCTTTGTCCCTATGCTTCTTTAATCTATCAGACCCTCTACATGAGGCTTATCTTCTTTGTTATCTCTCTTATCTCTTGTCATCTTGCTGACTTCTTATTCTCTGACATTCTCTGATGTTCATCATATCTTTCTTATCTCTTGTCATCTTGTTTACTCATCATTCTCTGATGTTCTTCTTTGTTCTATTTACCTCCCCTGAACTCTTCATCTTTAGTATATATATCCTGTGATACTCTTTAGTATTATGCATTGGGTGCTGAAGCACCTTTGCAAATAGTGGATCTGTTTCATATCCTTTCCACACTACATTTAGAAATTCTGGAAAGCCACTATATGACTTTGAAGAGGCATTAGCTACCTCAGCTGATTTGAGGATTGTTGGATCCTCTCCCACATTGGTGGGCTCAGGGTTCTCAACCCTCCTTTCACTCACTGAGGCCATTTTCTCAGCATCTACATTCCTGGCTTCTCTTCTTTCCTTGAGTCATTGACTCTTTCGAGGGTTAATTGCCATCATGGCAGCCAATTTGAGCTCTTGCCATTGGTCATGTGGAAGGTCATCACCTTCTGGGTCTAAACATATATCTGCATTTGCCCATTCTGTCTCTTTCTCAGAGGTATTTTCACCTTCCTCTCTATCATAGTTGTGAGACTAGCAGTCTACTATGTGATTATCCATACCCTTCACATAGACAATGTCAGCATCAAATCTTGACATGTAGTCAATCTAGTATATTTGCTGTGCTGACAACATTTTCTGGGTTTTGAGGTACCCTAAGGCCTTATGATTGGTAATGATCATAAATTTGAATCTGAAAAGTTTATCCTCCCACTTGAGCAGTGCCTCAATTATTGTGAGCTTTTCTTGCTCAAATGTTCTATAGTTCTGTTGCATGTCACTTGGTTTCTTTGACATGAATCTTCCATTCAGGTCCCTGACCATATACTGTGCCTACTCCATACAGTGATACATCACACACTACTTATATTGGTTCTGATCCCCTTGAATCTATTGGCTGTAGGATTGGGTACCTACATGTCATGTCCTTAATATTTGGAAGCATCACTCATGGATTTCTCTCCACATAAATGAGTGTCCATTTCTTTGTATTCCCATTAATGGTGTTGTATACACTGACATGTCTGGCATAAATTGTGCCAAGTATTTGACCAGTCCTACAAACTGTTGACTTCAGTTAGGTTCCTCAGAGTCCTCCAACTCCTTATTCAGGACATCTTATCCCAACTGGCATGTACTCCTTTCTGGTCAATTGTGTGACCTAAACAATCAAGCTTGTCAGTGTAGAGCTTGCACTTCACCTTTTCAAGGTAGAAGTCTGCCTTCTCTAGAATGGCAAAGACAATTCCAAGGTGCTTCTCATGATCTTCAATTGTGTCACTATAGATGAATATATCATTAAGGTAGACATATACAAAGTGTCCTATCGAATCCCTAAATATTATGGTCATCAGATGTTGAAGCATCACTGGGGCATTACATTTGCCTGTTTGCATCATCTGACTGATGAAAGTACCATTGATGATAGTGAAGGCTGTCTTTCAGACATCTTCTGGGTCAATACAAACTTGTTCATAGGTATTTGATAAATCAATCTTTGAGTGATACTCTGCTCCTGCAACATCCATCCTGATCTGATCCTGATCTGGAAAAGATGTCACATCCTTGACAGTATTGTCATTTCTTTTATGGCAGTTCATTACTGTCTGTAACTTTCCAGTTTTCTTTGGAATCCACAACATTGGTGCAGCTTGTGGGACACTTTTCATGACCCACCATCCAGCTTCTGTATACAGTGGGATTTTGTCTGACAACTGCTGCTTCAGCATGTCTGGGCATCTTGGCAGGTGATATTTATACAACATGCCCTCATCAATTAACTTGATCTTATGGTTTACCTCCCTAAATGGAGGTAATTTTGGAATTCCCTTCAATCTGTACTTGTACTTTTGGAGCCATTGGTTCCTGAGTTGTAGTATATCCTCATTTGTAGGTACTTTTTTCTTTCTTATTTCTGCTATTTCCATAGTCTTGACTACTCTTTTTCCCCCTCTTGAGCCCTCATGAGGTGGTAACTGCCTTGCAGGGCTTGAAAGTCAATTTGTTGAAGGAGTACCCCCTTTTTTTGGCTCTAACTGAGCCCAGAGGGTATACCTTGGGCATGAAGCCAATGATAACATCGCCTAGCTGAATGTGCTTTGACTGGAAGTCAAGCACTGCTTTATGCACCCTTAGGCCTTGTCCACATTGGCAAAACTTCAGCTACCTTGTTACAACTTTGGCTAAATTGTTCAACTTCAGCTCCTGCCCATATGCCATGTGCCACATAACTACATCTGCCCTAATTACATCACTTACATCCTGTGTGCCACCATGATAAGAAATCCCAAGATCACATGACTTACTTCCTGTGTGCCAGTGTGCAGGAAGTATATTATCATTGTAGGACATATGACTCTGATTGGTTGATCAACAAGCTCTACAAATTGTACATACATTCAGGTTGATACATGAAGCTCTTTGCTACTTGCTACATAATTCCCCTTTTGGAATCAAAACCCCTTTTGGCCTTGATTTCAGCAAGTGTGTTCTGAATCCACAACTTGCATGATGGTGCATCAAATTTGAGGAAGATCTTGATCCTGGATTTATTCTGCAGTTCACTCATATAACTCAAGATGTTGTTGTCTCTGATGGAGTAAGTTTGAATGCCATGAGTGCTTCTGCAGCATGCTTGATATAGTCATCATTAGAGATTTGAGTTGGTAAGCTAGGAGGTTAAGGAGGTTGTGGTTGCATCAGTGGAGGTCCCAATGAAGGCAATGAGATAGGTTGCAAGGCTGCAGGGTCTATGCTATCGAGAAATGACAATAGCTTTTGCAATGCTTCAGCCCTGTTGTCCTGGGCTTGTGTGGTCACAGATATTGAGCAAGAACATTTCCTTGTTTGAGCTTGAATGTCCAAGTTATATTTGGGGGGGGAGGAGTAAGATCCACCACTGGCATTTGACTCTGAAGATGTGTTTGATGACATTTTGAAGATTGGCATATCAAAGCTTGAATAGTTCCTTCTTATTTCGAGGGCTGAAAAATTCCATGAGTTTTATATTTTAGTACAAGTCTTTGCTTACCATAGGTTAGCCTGCCTCCATTCCTTCAAATGGTATCAAACTCCTTGATATGGAACAAGAAGGGCATCTGATCCACCAAATCCAGCATCAGCAAGGAGGTATTTGCCCTCAGAGAGGAAAAGATCACTGGAGTGCACATCATACCACATGGTTGTGTCTGCTGTGGTTCTGTCTCATCCTGTCATTGCATATGTGAAAGGAGATTACAGACAAATAAGCGGTTCTGTAAAAGAAACCCTTTTCTGTTCTGCATGTTTGCATGCTCCTCAAGTGCCACAAATGCCTGAATATGAGTGCCATCAACAGCTCCAACACAATTGTTGAAGTAGTGGAAGCAGGGATCAGAGGTGATCTTGATTGATACCAGGGTTTCTGCAGTTGGTAGCTTGATATTGGAGGTATAAAACAATCCAGACAAGAAGAAATCAAGCAGAGATTTGCAGTATCTGCATTGTTTATCAGATTCTTATCAGCTAAAATAAATCTAGACATACCTAGATATTATAGTCAGTGAATGCTGGAATCTCTCTCCAATATGGGATGTGCTGAGACTTATGACAGAGGTGTGAAGGAATATACCAAGTTGCTCTTCAACTGAGATTCCATGACAGGAGTCCTTGAAGTTGTTCTCCCTCATGCCCAAGCTAGTCCATCAAAAACAGCATGAGAGACACACATAGATGTTTTGATCCAATCAGGGTTCCCACTGAGGAGTTTGAGCATCCACCCACCACCTGTTAAGATGAAGGTGTGATAGGAAATCTTCTTGTGCTTCAAGAGAAAAAGAAGCCTATAGCAGTGAGTGATATGTGTGATTACCATCATGAGAAGTAAAAGGAGCTGTTTTCAGTGCTCAAGTCCACTGTGGATGAGTAGTTGTGCCTCAAGGTCCATGGGATATTTACTCACAGTTAGAAATCTGAACTGTTTGATGGCAGTAAAAAAAACTCCTGGGGCTTCAAAAGTCCCAGGATAGGTCAGATTAGTGAGGAGTCAAGTTGTTGGTTGTTGAATGTCAAATGATGCCCACTGACCAGTGACCAGTGAGTTTCAACCAGATTCAACCAATAGCTGTCATATACTTGCTGTAGGCTGGCACACAGGAAGTAAGTCATGTGATCTCAGGATGTGTAATCATGGTGGCACACAGGATGTAAGTGATGTAATTATGGCAGATGTAGTTATGTGGCATATGGCACATGGGCAGTAGCCAAAGTTGTAACAAGGTAGCCAAAGTTAAATTTGCTAATGTAGACAAGGCCTTAGGAATGGTATTCCTAATATACAGTTATACTTATTGATGTTTGCTACATCAAGATATGTTTTCATGGTAAATTTATCCATGGAGGTCTTTGCTACACATTCATGGGTAATATTAGAGCAGCTGCCAATGCAGCCCAATTGCAGCATCAATTGCAGCTCTAAGGGGAATACTTTCATCTTAGAAACATTAGTGAAAGCTGGGATAATAACATTTCTGGTGCTTCCAGTGTCGATCATGGTGTATGCTTTACATTCATTAATCACAATTTCTATCATTGCACAGTAGTGCAATTGAGGAATGATCTGAGGTCATGTCTGCTCCATTGCATTTCTTTTTTGCAGAGCATATCTAAATGTACAGTATTCCATACTTGGTGCATGTGCAGTTGTTATTACTATGCAGGTCATGACACATAAACCTTGGCCTATGACTCCCTGGTTCCTGTGATCCAGTCACTCTGGACATGATAAGGTGACCTTGTAGGGTCTCATCATATTCATAGAGAACAATATTCTCTATCCTTGAGTTACTCAGTGACAATATCCATGTGCTCAGATCGGTGATACTTCACTCTACTGTCTGTGTTCATTGCTGTTGGAGGTCTCGGGGCACCTCTTTGAGTGCACTTCACACATCTGCACATTCTTGTGCAAACCATCTGACCTGTTCAGTTAATATTCCAATTGCTTGGTAGAGTCATTGCAACTCTACATTCTCTTCTCACAGCTGTGCTTCATCACATTCTTGCCACCCCCTATCAAACTCTCATCATGCTACTTGTATTGGGTTGTTTGGGGCTGCAATGAATAATGGTTCACCATTCATGCCAGCCTCGGCAAGATGCTCTATGCACTGATTACATTGTGCACAACATCCATCTTCATGGATCACTTTGTACAGTGAAGACCATGTCCATCTTCTGTACTTTGTAGGACTGGAGGCAGAACCTCCTCTTCTTGATCACTCTCAAGGTGGGGCATTTTAATGTCCTTATCTTTGAGTAATCCAATATTCCATTCATCATAGAACATTGAATGCTATTTTTGTCCTCCAGTTGCTCTATTGATTGGTGCATTGCACCTAAGCTTGCTACCAGTTCATCATTGTCCTTGACATTGCTTCCTTCCATGTTGAGCTCAAAAGGCTCTTCATCAATGTAATAGATGTCAGCTTCCTTTTTGCTGTCATCTTCACCTATGATGGCCTGTGGTTTTTCTGTGGTTTCATCCAAAAACTCCTCTTTTAGGTGCTCAGCACCACAGGCATCAACCTGCTGTTTGTCTTCCTGCACCTCTACTGCATGTAGACAGGGACAGTTACCAGTTGGGCTGGCATTTTTGTTACAATCAGGACAATTCATCACAAAATGTCCTGTTTTTCCACATTCATAGCAGGTTACATTCTGCATAGATATGGCTGGTTTCTCACCTTGTCTCTCTTTGGAGAATTGAGGTTTCTCCCTCTTTTGGTGGTCACTACCACCTCTCTGATCACTTCTTGCAGGAGTATCCTGCTTATGACAGTAGATCATATTTCCTTTTCTGAAGTACTTAGATCCGTTATTTCACAGTTTATGTTTGAAGGCATTATATTCTTGTAATTGCTAAGGTAAGCATTCAAATGGCTCTTATTCTGGGAGGTTTTCCCTCCAGAACTATTGAGTAGTATGCAGGTGCAGGAAGATTGCCTTTTGGGCTGTCTCCATCCTATATACTTCTTTGAGGATTTCCTCAATTGTGAAATGCTCTGAATTATTGCATGTGGTAATCCACAGAGGAATCTCCTCTTGAACGAATAATCATCCAGAGGTTGCACCATGCAGTGTGCTCTCCTCTTTAGATCATTATAAAAGGCTAATGTGCCTTTCTCAGAATTATACTTCATTCAATCGAATTGATCTGCTGCATTCTATGCAGACACTTTGTGTACAAAGCATTTAAACAGTCTGTAAATTAGGGCCTTAAACAACCAATATGGTACCAGGTGATCTAGTGCATTGACCTCTTGGTCATACCATTGGGAAGCCAGGTCTTCTTAGTACAAACCTGTATACAGGATGTGATCTGTTACCTTAAAGGTACAAAAGTACTTCAACAACTGGCTGAGCCAGTCATCAAAATTTTCAAGGTCATCCTGTCCTTGATACTTAGATGGTTTTTGCAGGATCATTTTGTTTACTTCCAGACCTATGGATCCTGTCAGTAATCCATCTTGTTCATAGATTCTTTGCAAATACCTTTGACCCATAAAATCCATATACCTGGTGTTTCCAGGAGCAATTCCTCAGAGATAATTCCTCCTTGCTCTGTGCTTGGTAGGCTGTGCCTCACCTTCACTTTCTCTGTCATCATTATCATTGTCATCTGAGTCATCATCCAGAGGATTTCCTCCTGGAGGTCCCCCTGCCAGGGGCCCTTGTGGTGGTTAAAAACCTCTGCCTCTATACAGGCATTCTCTATCAGAGTTTTGCCTCTGACTCTGCTCCTGGTGGGGATTATTTCCCCTTCCAGGTTGCATTTCATTCTGACCTCCTCTGTCATTCCTGATGGGCACCTGCCCATCATAGTTATTTCTGCAATTGGTGTTATCCTCTCCCAACACACAGTCCTGTGCTATTTGATGCAGCATAGCAGCTGCCATGTTTCCACCATATGGGTGTCAGATGATGTCCCAGCTTTGTCCTAACACATAGGCTGGACAATTTGGCATACTTGGGGCTAGGCCCCTGCTTGCTTCTCTTGTACCTTCCAGTACTCTCTCCATTCCAGCTGGAGATGTGTTTCTTGGCATAGAAGGGTGATAAAGTCCTTCAATTTTTACTTCAGGATTAGATGCTAGAGAGGTCAACCATGTTGACATCAATGATTTACTCATTGCTTGATCTTCTGCAGCCACAATGAATGACTGCTTGAACCTTTCCATCAAAGCAGCATCTTGCTGCCCTGGGTTTATCTCATGATTATCAAATCCTCCTGGATCTTGTCCACATTGTTCCCATTGGTACTGGATGCCATCTAGAAATTTGGCAACTGATTTGAGGGCCAGTCTTGGATCTATTGGAGCTTCCTCCTCAATTTGCTCCCTTAACAATGGAAAAACTCCTTTTGTATATACTTGTGCGAGAGGACTCTCTGTCCTCAGTGAACCAACCCTTTTAGTGTCATGAAGTGAGAGATCACATTTGGTATACTGAGAAGCTAATGGATTCAGCAGGTCTTTTTCCTTTTTGTCTCTCAATCCTCCTATAGTGATTTCACTAATTAGTGTCTCTGAGACTTGAAGGTCTCCAGGCATGGACATTTCTATCCAAAATTGAAAGGCTTTTTGTCCTTTGGCTGTGCTCCATTGCACATCAGTCTTTGGTATCCTAACTGCTTTTTTAAATTGCTCATCATTCTTTTGAATCTTTTCAGGTTCTTTTTCTTTTCAATGGTGTTGGCTGTTGGACAGAGGTTTACTCCCTCCAACTGGCACCTCAGCCACTATAGCCTTTTGTAATTGTTCAATAATCATGTTACTAATGTGGCATGATTATATATGAGGGTCACATTTTTCTGCACAACAGACCACAGAAATAAATATATTAGCTTGTCACACTGGCAATTTGTAACGCTACCAAATGCCTGTTATAATAGGAATGAAGTGCTATTCATGAGTCACATGTCAGCCTCATAGAGAATGGAAATACATGCTTTAGTTTATATTTATGGCAAAATATATAAACTCAATTAGTTGGGCAACTGTACTGATTTTCAAGCCTATGCTGAAACTTGGACAACCAGTTATACTGTAGGTTGACCTGATTTCTCTGCCTGGGAGTTGTTGTCCAAGTTCCTCAGCACTTTACACTATGTTGTCAGAAGGCTTCTAATTGTATTATTCCAAAACATTTTCATGAAATAGCTATACATGATATTCTGTCATTGAGTGCAAGTCCTAGATTTGCTGCACTCTGAGCATGCCCTGTTACATATTGCTTGAGTGTCCAAAATTTATGCTTCTATGGAATGGCTTCCCTCCTTATTGACATTGACTATGCATGCCATGTGGATGGATGTGATCAAAGATTATATAATTTCAATTATATATAGAATCCATCATTTATGATGGGTATAACAATGAAATAAACTACAGGCCAACTCACATGGCAGCCTAGTCAATACAGTGCCTCTTGAAAGATGCCATGACAGATAAATTCTTGGAGACCTGAGGGGAGTAGTTGAGGACCACCTTGTGGCTGAATACTTCCCTTGAAGGTGCACACCACTGTTAGCCTGAGGAGTGTATTCCAGATGACAACTTGCCTGTTCTACCACTGTTAAAGTTAATCCTGATCTCTTGACAAAACTCCAGAACTCTGGAGTTAGTGTCCAGACAAAAGGGACATTGGCTTCACCTTATGTGGTGTGCCCTTGTCGAAGGAAAGTCCCCAGTATTTCAGAGGGACAGACGTAATGCAGAGGGTCAGAGGTCAGAGGTTGGAGGATCAGAGGTTAGAGGTCAGAGGATCAAAGGTTCAAGCAAGATGGATCAAGATTAATAAGCTGAGGAAGAACTGGTACATTGAGGATGATTACAAGTATTCATGACTTTGACAAGTTTGAGTTTGAATATACTATTAAAGTTGATTTTGATCTCCTGATGAAACCCCAGAACTCCAGAGTTAGTGTCTGGACAGAAGGAATGTTGGCTTCACCTTATGTGGTGCACCCTTGTCGAAGGCAAGTCCCCAGTATTTCAGAGGAACAGACATTGTGCAGAGGATCAGAAGTCAGAGGTCAGAGGATCAGAGGTCAGAGGTTGGAGGGTCAAAGTCTCAAGCAAGGTGGGTCAAGATTAATGAGCTGAGGGAGAGGATGACAAGAGGAGGACCAAATGGGCAAGGGGGGAAATTAGAACTAGAATTGATATTCAAACTCTGGGTACAGAAGCAGAGTTCAGAGTTTATATACAGAATAAAGTGACAGTATTGGCAATTCCAGCGGAGGTCCGGAGGACCCACCTGTTGAGAGAATGACAGCATTGGCAATTCCAGATCATGTCTGGTAGCCCTTATATGTCAGAGGTGAGACATGGCAGTAATAATAGCCCCTTGGTGTCAGCATCTGTCAGAATATTACAAACGGTCAAACTAGATATCAAAGATAGTCAAATGGTGAGTAAACACATGCAAGTCTGGTGACTCAGAATGGTCTCATAAGCAAGGATGCTCTGGAGATAGTGGAAACAGAAGACTGGAGGTATGAAGTTGGACTTAGTGAAAATCATGAATATGACAATATCCCCTTCTTAGGCCTGATCCCTGAAGGCCTGAGTGAGACAAAGCAAGTTGGAGTTTGTAATCCTCTTATTGTTCTCCTGGTATAAAGTCTGTTGGATTTTTCCTGGGCTTCTTATCTTTTTACTCCTATCATCTCCTCATGTCTGCATTAAAGGGCAGCATTACCACCTGGTCCAACAATCTGCTCATGGAGGATGAGCATGATGATGAGGAAGTCATGAATGCAAAGTATTGAGAGTGGTGATGGCAGGTGCAGGCACAGAGAGCAAAGGAAGAGCAGTGGGCTTGTAATGCGGTGGCAGCAAAGGCATGAGAGGACAAGGAGCACCGGAAGGCAAAGAAGAAGCAGAGACTGGAGGCTGAGGAGAAGGCAGAGGAGAAGAGATGGAGGGCAGAGGCCAAGGCTGCAGTGAAGTACCAGGTAAGAGGTGCCTAGGTCATTTCTCAACGGCAGCTGATGCAGTTAGGTGGTGGAGGTGTGTGCTCAGCAGAGCACCACTAGTGGCAAGGAAAAGAAGAGGGTGGAGCCAGAGTGGGAGGTGTGTGAGGGGTGTGTGGGCCAGGAGGTTGAATGCATCCAGGATGAGGGGAAGGTGATGACATGTGTATGCTGCATTGCTGCGAAGGGCAGGTGCAGGTGGCCCAGAGTGGAGGAGACAGAGGTGAAGCAGAGGAGGGTGACCAGGCCGAAGGCACAATTGGGACAGGTGAAGGCAGGGCCCAGCAGCAGCCAGAGAAGGTTGGAGGAGATGGAGGAGATAGAGGAGGAGGTGAAGAAGAAAATGGAGGTTGGGGGCATCATGAAGGAGCTGCACCATATCTGGCTGGATGTTCAAAACCAGTGGTTGCAGCAGCTGGCTGAGCTGGCTGCAACCTTCACATTCAGGGTGGAGGAGTCAGAGGGTGATGAGGCAAAGGACAGAGAGGAAGAGGAGGCACAGGTGGAGTTGGGGGAGTTGTTGGATGCAGAGGTGTAGAATAGAAAATAAATGTTTTTGCTTCAAAGTCAGATTGATTAAATGGTGTGAGGTCCAGGTTTGTCTAGATACTGGAGGTGGTACACTTGAACAAGTTCTGATGCATGACTGAGTTCAGTAGCCAATAACCAAGATGTTTCTTTGTCAGTGCCTTCATAGCCAGACCACCAGACTAAGTACAGGAGTTTGCAGTGTCAGCAGCAGTGATCTAACTTAGAGTCAAGGATTTCAAAGATTTCATATTTGGGTTTGCTGTTTACTTCAACTGGAGGTGGCAGGGTCTGCACACGATTCAGAATGGTGTTTGGCATAGAGAGTTCTAACTGAGAGATGTGGAAAACTGGATGAACAGCCTTCAAGGTATTAAATAGACGGAGGGTGAAGGAGTGAGTACCTGGCTGTGCAATAACCATATATGGCCCAAGATTCTTCTCGGAGAGTTTCTTCAAGGGTCTGGTGGAGCAGAAGTACTTGGCTTTGATGAAAACTTGGTCACCAATGTGGATGTCCAGGGCCAGAGTCCGTCTAGCATCTGCTAGTACATGATATCACTTTTGGGCGGCAGCCATTTCTTCATGGAAGAATGAATAGAGGGAGTCAAGGTCAATGGAGTACTCATGGGCTTGTGTGGAGGTAAGGTCATGTTCAGGGTGGACTGATATATTTGGGTGATAGCCTTTGTTGGCAAAGAACGGAGAGACACTAGTAGTTGCATTCAGGGCATTGTTGTATGCGAACTCTGCAAGGGGCAGGAGTCTGGACCAGTTGTCTGGCTGATAGTTGCAGTAGACACGCAAATACTGTTCAAGGGTTTGGTTCATCCCCTTGGTCTGTTTGTCTCCTTCAAAATGGTATCTGGAGGTGAAGTGGAGGCAGATGTCAAGGGCTTTCCCAAGAGAACAGAAGAAGTGAGATATGAACTCAGGGCCTCTGTCAGAGGTGACATGGGAGGGGACCCCATGCTTCGAGAAGACATGGAGAAGGAAGAGCTTTGCTAACTCTGGAGAAGTGATCATGTCGTGCATAGGAACAAAAATGCATTGCTTGGATAGGCAGTCGACAACGACTAATATAGTGGAGTAGTCAAAGGACAAAGGAAGCTGTTTGATGAAGTCCATAGAGATGGAATTCCATGGTCTCAAAGGAATAGGGAGTTGTTTAAGTAGTCCATATGGCTTATGTCTTGGAACCTTTGTGTGGGCACAGGTAGTACAAGAAGAAACATCCTCCTTGACAAAGGTGCATATTCCTGGCCAGGTGTAGTCGCAGTGAATGAGTTCTGAGGTCTGGTTTTGGCCAAAATGTCTGGAGAGTGGGTGATCGTGCTTATAGTGGAGGATGCGAAGTCAAAGGTTGTTGGGACCAGGGACATAGATGTGATTGTCTAGATGGAGGAAACTACTGTTATTGACTGACCATCAAGAATCAGAGGGTTCAAACATGGCCAAATGACTGGAAGCCACAGAATCAGAGGGCAGGGAGGAGCGGATATCACTATGGAGTTGTTTGACATTGAAGAGCATGCTTGCCCAGAGTACCAGAGCAGTGAGGGAGGTGGCTCAGAGGGACCCAGCGAACTGTGAGTGAGTGAAAACAGGTCGGAAATTATGAGGGTTCATGTGAGCATAGTTCTTATTCCCCTCTTTGGGGTAGATGTCCCAGCATCTAGTGAGGGCATCGGGCATGGATTCAAGACATCCTGGGTGAAAGCAGACAATAAGATTGAACTGAAAGAGGAATTTTGATCAGCAGGCTTACCAGTGAGTCAGGAGTTTGGTAGTAGCAAAGTATTCAAGGTTCTTGTGGTCTGTAATAACATTGACTAGAGTTGCAGAACCTTCAAGGTAGTAACCCCAAGTGCAGAAGGATTTATGAATTGCTAGGAGTTTTTTATTGTGGGCATCATAGTTGAGCTCTGGAGTGGACAAAGTTCGAGAGTAGAAAGCAACAGGTTTAATTTCATCATTAGCATAGCGGATGGAGAGGATACCAGCAATGGCATAGTTAGAAGTGTCAGTTTCCACTATTAGAGGGGTGTCTGGAACCCAATTCATGAGGATCGGAGAGGAGGTGTTATGCGAAGTGTATGCCAATGTCTGCTTACATAACAACAACCACAGGTGATGCTTACAAAGAGACCAACATGTGAGGAGTTGTCTTTCAAGAGATAATGAGGAAGGTGAACGATTGAGCAGAAGCTCAACTGAGGATAGTTGTTAGGAACTCAAAGGATTGAGACTAGATATTATGCTTGTATTGCACAGATCAAGAATAGAGAATACAAGGTAGTGCGATGATACTTATATAATTTAAGAAGGTGCACAGACCAATAAATAGAATCAAAAGGAAAAACATAGAACGTAATGGAATATTGAAGAATATAGGCTGATGTGAGAGAATCAGTAGAAGAGAGAAGAGTCCATTCACAAATGGAGAAGGGAAACAGAGTTAGGATTGGAGATGAGAATAAACCCTTTAGTAGAATAAGTCATACCTCTCCATGAATGATTTGAAAGGTGATAAAGGAAAAGAAGAACACAATGAAAAGGGGACAAAATTGTAACATTCCCCCACTGTACAATTGAATCCCTGATTCAACCACTAACCCATTATCAGCCCAGGAGTTACATTCCCAAAGACAAAGGTCCACTGAACATGGTGGTCACTTGAGAAGGGGAAAGGCATTCAAACAGACAGTTGCTAACGATGTGCCTAGCCTGAGAACAGAAACTGCAGTTTCTATGGGGGCAGGCTCAATTGGTATGGCCCCAGTTGTGACAATAGTTACATTGGTGAATGAAACATTGACAAGATGTGTGACCGGGGGGGCAATGTGACAGTGGGGGCAGGAGTATTCAGTGCAGTCTTCACGATAGTGGCCATTATGGTGACACTGAAAGCAAGTAGTGGTTGCAGATGCCAGGGAGATACAATAAAGTTCTGCTCGAGGGAGGATGCGAGCAGGAGGAGAGAGGGCACAACTGCCATTAGAAAGGGTGATTATGTGAGGACATTCGGTGGGAATCGGGATGGTGGGAGGTTCATAGTCATCATCAGGTTCAGAGGTGTGTTTGACAGTGGTGGAGGTCTCAGACAGAGGAGAGATGAAAGGCAGGATTCAAGGGATGGAGGGGAAATGGGAAGAGGGAGAGTAAGATGAGGGGAGTGAAGAAGGAATTGATCGACATGTTTTAAATAAGAGTTACATTGGTTTTGTGGTAGAGATAAGAAAATCCGACAAAAAGTTGGGTAGATGATAGTGGGTGTGAGGGATTCAATGAAATGGAAAAAACTGTGGAGATGAATAATGGTTAGGATACATGTGGGGAGAGCTTCTAGAGCAAAATGAAGAGGGATCTCATTGGTTTCGGAGGACTGAAAACATTGAGCAGAGGAGACATCATGGAACAGATGGATGAGCTCATGAGTAATGACATCATCTCAATAGAGCAGGTTGTCCTCAAAGGCGAAGAGGATGTGAGGGGTGTCAATGACAGCAGCATAGAGAAGGTGGGCAACATGGATAGGAAGGAACATTGGATAGATGTTTCGAGAGTGAAGGGGAGAATTCAGGGTGGATTGTGAAGAAGGAACAACAGCAGAGGATAGGAAAGACATGGTGAAGAGGAGATGGTTTTTGTTTGCAAGATACTCACAAAGAGACCATCGAGCAAAGAAGGGACTACCTTGTCAGAGGTGGTAACAACATTTAAAAGAGGAAAGAATAGAAGCAGAGTGTTGGAGGTTTGATTTGGGCTCCCAGGTATTTTCTGCTGAAGAGTATCCTTTCCAGGAAGTTAGGTACAATCGTTTGGCTTTGGGACCCTTGTGGGAGAGGATAGCCTCTATTTTGTATTCTTCTTCATTATTGATGATGTCAGGTGGAGGTTCAGAAAAGGAAGGTCTGTAAGTTTCAGTGGAGTGATAAGACAATAAAAGAGAGGCATGGAAAACATCATGTATCTTCCAGGTACTTGGGAGTCAGAGTTGATAAGTAAGGGGGAATAGAATGTGAGTGATTTCAAAGGGACCCAGTCTTTTGGGTGCAAGTTTCCAAGAAGGGTAGTGGAGACAGAGATGAGTTGCTTTGAGCCAGACCTTATCTCCTGCTTTCCAAGGTGAAAATCATCAAGTAGATCTAGATGACATGATTTTTCTGGCGGATTCATGGGCAGCAAGGGCTTCTTTGCAGGATTCATCAAGGGAGGATAATCTATTTTCTAAGGTGGGAAGAAAAGTTTTGCCCATGGAAGGATAGGATCTAGGTTCATAGCCATAGAGAATGGAGAATGGGGATTTCTTGGTGGAGCTATGTGGGGCAGAATTATGGTGGAATTCGGCAGATGATAAGGCTTGCACCCAGGATGAGGGATTATTGCTGCAAAAGATACAAAGATAGATTTTGAGCTCTTGATTGGTTTGTTCAGTTTGTCCATCAGTTTGAGGATGGTAGGCAGTGGACAGTCGTATGTCATACTTCAGGAGATGAGCAAGTTCTCTGGCAAAGGCAGAAGTGAATTGAGGACCACGATCAGAGATGAAGGTATCATGAAGGCTGAAATGTTTGAAGACATTGTCGAAAAATACTTGGGCAATGCTGGCAGTGTCAATAGTCTTGGAACAAGGAGTGAGGATTACCCCCTTCATAAGACCATGGTCTACTATGACCATGATAGAATCATGGCCTGAGGATAGAGGGAGATCAGTGATAAGATTGACAGAGAGTTGTTTGAATGGTAGGGAATGCAAAGAAGGGATGGGAACTAGGGGAGGAACAGTGGGGTGGGTGTTAACTTTGCTTTGTTGACATACAGTGGCTCAAATAAGTGTCCCAATGTTTGCATGTTTTGTACTAAAGGCAATAATTCCCAACAACCACTCATTCTAACCCTAGACTATGAGTGTATCAAATGCAATACACACACTTGGCTCTCTACCACTGCAAGAATTAAGGGATTTGGATAACATCTGATTAAATGGTAGCCATTTCAAAATGATAACTCATTGGGACACTTATTTGAGCA
>JBBPQO010000119.1:0-16488 GCA_038092535.1 Xerocomus subilludens | reverse complement strand
AATTTTGATGTTTTTAGTGATTTTGTTAGAAGGCAATGTTGGCTTGTGAACATGTCTGGTAATCCAGGCAAGTTTCTGCCACTGGACAAGAGGCAAGAATATAACATCAAGTATATCAAGGTAAGCTATTGGGCATTATAATAAATCCCAGCCCTCAGATACACTAAATTGTGTTTATCCCAGTGACTGATCAAGTTCAGGAGCCTAATGCTTTATGTGCTCTGTTGAAAGACAGAAGTCCTTCTATTCCAACCTTGCATGCTATACAAAAGCATCTAGAAAAGCAGTTGAGGACACTCTGGCATGGAGAGTCTCATGCTAATCCAAGCAAAGAGAAGGATGTGCAACAGTTGGAAGAGTTTTACCTAAATTCAAGCATCTATCTTGAGAAGGTTGAACCTCTTGCACAAGTGCAGATATTGTGAAGGATGTTGTATCTCAGGGTGCAGTAAGGCTGGCTACTAGGGATACTATTGCTTGTTGGTGGCTAAAGTGGAATCTGATTCAAGCTACAACAGAAATATGGTAGTAGTTATGTTGCTACTCTACACCACTTTGAAGAACCACCACAGACCCACACATAAGTCTGTTTTTGCAATGGAGATGGTGGCAGATGCTGTGGAGAGTAAATGTCAAATGCAATTGTGTCAATCAGAGAGGTTTTGGCATGGCAGTGTGATGACCATGACTTGGTGGGAGATAATGGTGATCGAGGCAAAGTATTTGATGACTTGATAGGAGACGACAGTGGAAATGATAACGGTGTGTCATGTGCCACTAAAGTGCCATCATCAGTGGCAGGCACCAAAATATCAAAGCTAGTGATTAGCGTCAGTTGAAACCAGTCAATGAGCAATGGAAACAATATACATACCAGCCCATTCTGGAAATAAGACAATTTTCTTTCACATGCTGCAAGAGGTGTGAGAGGTGTGCTTTCTTGGTTGTGCATGCCCTCTTGAGCTGCTTCTGCTCATTCTTGAGATGCCTCACTTCCTGGTCTGCCAGTTTCTTCTCCTCCTTCTGATGTTGCTCCTCCATGTCCATCTGCTCCACCAAATCCAATACAACTTGACTGTACTGTTCTGCAAATACCCATGGTGTTGACAGTTCATTCAGTAGATCCATGATTGGAATACAAGGGGGCCACTCAAGGCAAGGGGGGGCTGCTCAATGTGAGATGGGGCCATTTGAGGTGCTGGGGGCTCTCTGGAGGCCGTCTCTGATTTTTGGTGATATTGACCAGAAATATTGGCTTCACCAATGCCTCATATGAATGCAGGAGGGGTTGGAATCATGAGTGGGTCCCCCATGCTGGACTTTGTGGTGTATTTTCCAAGTGAGAATCTCCTAAGTCTTTCAGAGTCAGACATGCAACTCCAACTGTTATTCCCTAGCCAACAACCACCCATGATTTTGCCCAACAAGATGATCAAGGCCTCTTAACTATCTCCTTTGACTACTGGCTCTCTGAGCTCTTCCTTCCTACATAGTCCTGGAGAGGGTGAACCTCCCATTCAGCCAAACCCCACATTCCAACACAACTGGATCCACTTTTCCACTGAAAGTCCCCCTTCCTACCAGTGGAGACACAGGAGTGGAGGGTGTTCCTCCTCATCTCATTCTCACCAACACATGAAGGAATCAGACCATCATGGACTCCATATCACATCACATGTTACAATTTCCCTTCTTTATCATTGTATCCTTCTATTTCTCTATCATTCTCTGACTCATACTTGAAGGAGGATGATTCCTTCTAACAATGGTTTCATTCTTATTGTGGGTATCAACTCTATCTTCCTTTCCCATCTTTAAATGGACTTATCTCTCTCCTCCACCACTTCTCTCACAGTGGTTAGTATTCCCCACCTTCTTCCATCATATTCCATACTTTTCTCTTCCTTCTTTGTCAACCTGGTTTGTGTATCTTGATCTTACTTATAAATACCATTGTTGTCCACATGTACCTCTCCTTCTTGATCTGTGCAATACAAGCATATCATCTAGTCTCATCCTAAGTTGAACATCTTGTTTGAAACTCCTTGAGTCTATCTAGACTATCCTTTGTTAAGTCCTCCACTCAAACCCCTTTATCCTCGAACCTCTGAAGATGCAGATATATGTGGGTCAGCAGTCAAATTCTTATAATCTCGAACATACAACTGCTGAAGTAGTGGGCATGACCACATGCTGGGCAAAAGTTAATCAATCAGATCAGATGTTAACTTTGCATAGTTGGGTAGCCACAAACATATTAGATAATTACTGTCTTGATTTGATGGTTAGAAGTGACAGTCATGAGAATCAAGTCAGGAAGAACAACAATCAAAGTGAAACAAGAATGCAGGAAATCTCAGGCAAGCATTTCAATGTGACATGAGTGTAGCGCCACATAAATGTCTTGAAGATGTTGTTGGACATGGCATATGATAGTGTGTGTCTCTTTTCTTGTGGCAGGAGGCTCTTCCTTGTCTGTACCAACATCCATAGGTGGAGAGAATTGCCCTGATACTGCAGGCAAGCTGGAATGGGCACAGTTGTTACAGCAGAGTGTGGAAGGGACTGCTGGAAGTGTGAGAAGCAGCATTGTGGGAACAGTAGTTACATATCTAATTGTTGTGGCAGATTATCCAACAAGGCATCCACAACTTCATGCCTACAACCATTGGTCTCAATGTAATTGCACAGTGACAGCTCCATTTTTTTGCAGTAGGTTTTGTTCTCAGTTTGTTTTTGTTTATTGTCCTCCATGTCTGACTCTGATTCTACAGCATCTTTTGCTGCATGGAGCACCTTCAATGCCAAGACCTTGACAAACAGCATAGCTCAGGCCTGAATGTTGGACACATGACCAGCTTGCCCTGCATGCTGCACCCATATGGTCAATGACAGTGGTACACCCAGTTGCACAACAAATGCAATGTCTGGAATGTCCAGACCCTACTAATCTATAAATACCATGCTGATCCTGATTGTATGAGGCTCACTTACCATGCTGCCAACCTCCGTGACCCACAGGATTTGTTGTTCCCCTCTATGAAACAAGTCCAGCTCACAGGACTTGCTTGCTTCAGACTGGTGCGAGTGCAGAAACCCCACAAGCAAGCACAACTCTAGTGGCAAGATGGCTTGTGTGCACTGCCAGCCAAATTGTGCATCCTCTACCTGGTTAACAAATAACAGTGCCCATTCAAGATCATGCACATGCACTGCACCCTTAAACAAGAAGTCCAAAGCTGCAAAATCATGGCTATTTCGAATGGTGTGTACCTCTTGAAAGATATTTTGCCAATTGTTGCCAAGATTCAATGAAAAAGATTTCCCTGGATCAATATGAAGCAGACATGACATGTCCACTACCACATCTGGCATTATTGTGGCTGTTGTGATGTACATTGGCACATTAGTAGGTATAAACAACCAGAGATTGTCAACCTTCACATAGGTGGGTTGAAAGTCACCACCCCACTGTGCTATATAGTGGGCTTTATTGATTACAACACCTGCAAAGTGCTTTTGATAGCTCAACCAAAAACAGATGGTTACGAGACTAGGTTAACTGTGGCAGTGTTCTGCGGATCAATAAATGTTCACAAGAGTTAGCAAATGTTCATGTGTGAACTTTCCCACAGACTCAAGTGAACTGAACGTGAGCAGTACCAGAAGTCTGACCTGGGCATTAGATAATCAATCCTTATTGGCTGACAGAGCAAGGTACTATTACTGTACAATGTGTACAATAAATCAAACTCAGAGTCACGATTCATCAATTCAGACGCATAATTTAGAAGTCGAACAATGGTACAATCAGTTACTAGTACTCTGCCAGTATATCTTCAACCTGTGAGTAATCTGGGTCATCAATACCCTCTGCATCAAGATCAAGAAGCTGAAATAACTCAAGATCATCATCTAAGCACCAGATAGCAGTTTTGTAAAATGACCCAAGCCAAGACTCTGCATGTGAGTAATCCAGAAGAGTTTGAATAGGAATATGGCTGTACTGTGACAATGCCACAGAATTCCTGGGCCGAGTTGTGCCTATCTCAGACTGAGCTTGAGAGCTCTGTTCTTCATCATCTATAGCAGCCTGAATGAGGCCTGTGGCAATTTCATGGATGCCATGGCACTGTGTTGGACCGTCTGAGTCATTGCCATCTGAATTGGGAGTGCTCAGGCTTGTCCCTTCGACTTGGGGCTCAAGGTTACAGTTGTCATGCTGGTCGTTGATGACTAATGCATCCATAGCATCAGCAACCAGAATGCCAGTTGACTTGCCAGACTTTTCCTCAACATCAGCATACTTGTGTTTGAGACACTGTTTGATGGTGTTGTTGTGGACATGTTCGTCATGCATGTGCAACTTGAGCTCAGCAATGTGTGTGAGATTTTCTGTTGATAATTGATTGCGCCATTTTGTTAGTATACCCTCAAATACGCTAAAGAGGCGTTCACAAGACACTGAGTTGGGACAAATGGATAATATGCAGCACATGATTTTGTGTAATGGTCTGGGTTCCAAACTGGGATGTGAAGACACATTCCAGATGTAGAGCACATTAACAGAAATATGCTTCAAACGAAATATCAGAAGAAAAAAAGCATGAAAGAGAATGACACTCACTGCCACCTCTGTGTGGGCTAAGACTGTGTTTTTATACATATCCATGTATGCAAATTTGCCCAAAGATGCAAGATAGTCCTGTAAGTCTGTGAAAAGCTCAAGTGGAGCAAGTTCATTGTAAAAGCATAGCCACAGATGGCCAAAGATGGCAGCTAACCCTGCATGAGTGGTCAATGGAATTTTGCTAAATGGCACCACTTTATAGAAAGGATTTGCAATGACGGCCACAATAAAGACTTCTTGGTCACAGTCTGCCCATCGATGCTCTGCACTCTCAAGTACAGTCATATGTGTAGGGGCATCAAGCTTGTCAGTAAGCTTGGAATACTGAAAATACAGAAATCCAAATGAGATAACAACATGCTCAGGTCATGCATG
Source organism: Xerocomus subilludens (assembly GCA_038092535.1). Taxonomy (NCBI): domain Eukaryota; kingdom Fungi; phylum Basidiomycota; class Agaricomycetes; order Boletales; family Boletaceae; genus Xerocomus; species Xerocomus subilludens. Next base: position 11,483 of record JBBPQO010000119.1, on the reverse strand, counting down.
AGCAGCTTGGTGTATATTCGTCATAAGTGTGATCAGTTCAAGTAGATTCTTCCACCTGTTTGATGATGGCATGAGTGCTTTTAATCAATTTCAAGTCCCTCAAATATTATACACAGGATGCTAACCTTGCCATTGCATGCCAAAATGTGGCATTTTTAATAGTTGCAATTGCTGTCTCTGTCTTTTTGTGGGCTATTCTATTTCTAGACACAAGCAAACTAGCTTCATGCTTTGTAATGAGAATCTCGAGTGCTGGTCGGACCTCTAGAAGTTATCAGTATGCAAGATAGTGGGATAACCATCAGGTTAAAATGGCTCAGAGTATTGCAACAGTATGTCCAATTGTAGCCATTTGTATCTTTCAAAGTAAAGCAAGTACTTGTGTTTTGCTCTGTAACCATGTAATCAGTTCCTAGGCCATATCTCCATACTCCACATAGTCATCTTTAACCTTGAAGAGATCACCAACAATAAGATTCCACTGAACAATCGATGATATCAAACTAAATAAATGTGCATTGATAGCAACTTAAACATACCTGATGAGCAAGACAGTCTGGTACAACCAAATGCAGAAATCTCTCTTTCAAGAGCCATCAAGCCTTCTTGGATTCCCCTGAAGCATTAGTAGTACACACAATAATGGTCAAACCCCATTTGGTCTCAGCAATAATGATAGCTAACAATATTTGCTTCAAGAGTTCTTCAGCTGTCTTGGAGTCTGTTGAGGCATCGTGCACCCGAATAGTATGCAACTGCAAATATTGTTCAGTTTCGACCATATTGGATTTATAGAAGATGATAACATCTTGAAATTTACCTTTCCTTTATAGGTCATCATGAAGGTGAGGAGATGGTGGTGATTCTCCCCCATCCACCCATCACACTGCAATGTGGCCTCTGAACCCTGACAATCAGCTTGAGCAGATTGCAACTGCTTTAGGACATCTGGTATGATCCAAGCCATTAAAACTTCCAATAACAGGTTTTTTGCTATCAGAAAAAACTGATTGTAAAAGTTTTTCCATTCTGGATTCTCGATCCATTGTAATGGCAATCCAGCACTTGCAGTAAGCCTTGCAAGGCCAGAGTCCCAATCCATCTGATCAGCAGATGTCCATAAACTCCAAGCCTCAGAAGACCAGCCTGAGTGGAAAATTGGGCTTGTAGAAGCTAATGTCGAAGGGCCAAGTGAGCCAGAATCTAAGTGACAATAAAGGCCACTTTGAGTAAGTCATTGGCATTTTGAAGGATGCAATGTCAGTGAGCTGTTGGACAATGCTGGGCTAGGTGGCATAGAGTTGATACTACTCAAACCAAGGAGGTTCAATGAAGGACTTTTTCCATGTCCTGTCATATTTGGAAATAGTAATGGGCTCAGCGCTGTCAGCATAGCAGATGCCACACTTACATTGGGCTGCAGTACGCCATGTGGTCCAGGATGAATGACAACAGTAGGTGCTAGGCCAGGTTGGTGAGTTTCTTTTTGAGGCAAATAAGATTCATGATATTCACACTGCACACAGGAGTGGACATCATCAGGATGCAACTCACAGTCATGGAGATGGCAAAGAAGAGTGGTAGGTTGACTGATCAGCCAAACTCAGTGAACATCAGTCTGTCCCATTGCCCAAACTGTATGATATCTGTCAGTATAATATTAATTAGTTATGAGTATATCAGGGCATATGAGTTCCGATAATCGCTGACAGGTCCCAAGGAGAGTCATGCTGCCCAGCACTGATTGGTCTTGATCTATCTGTTGCTCTTGGGCAATGTGCTGCTTGTAAATTTTGGTGCATGTTACTTTTGCTTTTCCACTAACAATCAAAGCAGGTTCTTTGGTCACATATCCCAGGTGTTCAGCGAAGTGATCCCACCACCATCCTCTGTTTGAACGCCTCTTGCCTGAGGTTCTGCCATGTCAATTGGCCATCTGAGCCATCTGGAGGATTTTCATACTGGAGTCTGGTGGCAGCCAGCAGGTGGGAGTGGGGTGCTTGAATGGCGCAGTGCCAGCACAGTCTCAGCTTATTAGTAAAAACACACGTTGCATGTTGCATTCCTGCAATGTGGCAGTATTGTGAGTGGGTTGAGGGATCAATCAATCAGATTGATCACAAATTGATTAGCAAGCTTGTCTACACTACCAAACCCTACTGACTCCCAAATAGGAAAGAAGGACCATAGAAGTCACGTTCAAGTGAATGATGATGAAGTTCACTCTCTTTCCCACAATTTGCGGTCAGTGACTATGACTTCGGTTCACTGACCCGCAGAACACTGAACTGTGGTGTCAAAATCCTGATGCATAATGTCTTAGTGCCAGCAAATGGTTGCTGGCAGTAGGCCGGCCCGGCCAGACAGGCTGTAACGAGACATCACTCAAGAGTTCAAGCCAAGCCAAGTTGTGGATTTTATCAAAACTATATGCACTTACGAATGCAATGAGACTAGCGGAAGAAGAATAAGTGGATATGTCCGTGCGACGGACTGAGCATGGATTCGCTTGCGAATACGGGAGTCAGATCAGTACGTGCATGCGTTAAGTGGGCCGTTGGTGGACCGATGTAGCGGTAGGCGGTAACAAGGAGACGGCTATGTATGTTCCCGAGCGGTTGAGGATACAGTGTGGGGGAAACATGTGCATGTGTCGGAAGGTGTAGCTGTAACAGGTTCTAAGCATCCGCGCGAGCACTGTGGACATATTTTAGTGGTCGACGCGAACCAGTGTATCAGATTATCCTGCAATGCGGTTAATCTGTCCCGATGCGGGGGATGAGGCGGAGGAGGGACGTCAGGCAGGGAAGAAGGTGGCGGAGACGGTGAATCGTCGGTGGGCACAATTTCGCATGTGGTTTCACGGCCTGTTGTACATAGTGTTGGTTGTAAAGAAAGTGATTGATCAGTCGATCACGCGCCTGAACCAGTGCAAGCAAGGCGGTCGAATCAGCAGTATGATTCTTATCGCGATCCTAGTCTCACTTCTCAGTCAACATGAGCGACTCGTTTGGTCATAGTACTGACAACGACGTCAAGGCTGCCGTCTCTAATGGAATCCCCCCTCCTAGCTTTCCGTTGCCAGTGAGTATTTTCGATGCGCTAAGGTGTTTCGTGTCTACTCACTCTGATCCGACCAGCTGCCGGACAACCCCAACATCATAACAGCGAACCTCTTGCTGCTGGTCGAACAGACGCAAAACCCGTACGTCATCCGATCCTAATACCGTGCATTGCTCAGCGCGTGCGGCCCAGACGACACAAATTCATATACCAACAACTCGTGAAACACATACATGCTTTTGTCAGGGAGACCCAGTGCGTGATGTCGCCCGCAGCGCACGGGATTCGCTCGATAACATTTCGATAGCCTGTCCACGGACGAGTGGATGACTGCCATCGACTTTCTGACTCGGGTAGGTCAGACATGCACGCCTCTGCGCCAGGAGATGATCCTCCTCTCTGACGTGCTCGGCGTGTCGGCCTTGGTCGACTCTCTCAACAACCCTGTTTCGGGCGGTGCGACTGAGAACAGCAACTTGGGCCCCTTTTTCACCAGCGATGCCGAGGATGGTGAGTCTCTCAGCGCGCTTTGCGACAGCTCATCTTACCATACCTCGAGTCGAATTTGGAGAATCTATTGCATCAGAGGGCAAAGGAGAATACCTGTACGTCGAAGGTCGGGTCTTGACAACAGAGGGCGAGCCCATCGTAAATGCCACCATCGAGACATGGGAAGCAGATCACTTCGGTATGCTTCCATCGTACAATCCATGGTGCGAATCACGCACTCATCGTTACCAGGGTACTACGACACGCAATACGTCGACAGAGAACGCCCCGACTGTCGTGGGCGATTGCATACCGCACAAGATGGCAGCTTTGCATACCGTGCTGTGGTTCCCCCATCTTATCCCATTCCAGGTGACGTAAGTTTCATCTTGGATTTTCTGACCCAACGCTGGATTCTGATCGTCGATTAAAAGGGGCCAGTCGGCGAATTGTTGCTCTCTCAGAATCGTCATAACATGCGTCCAAGTCACGTACATATGATGATAGATGCCCGTGGTTACCGCAGGCTTGTTACAGCGTTTTATCCAGAAAGTGGATACGTTGAAAGCGATGCTGTATTTGGCGTCAAGAAATCCCTCGTTGTGGTATGTGGTGTTTCTCCATACACTTCGAGTGGCTCACGCTCATTGCGGACAGAAATTGGAACAAGTAGACAATGACGAGGAGGCTCGTAAACGTGGGTTCCCGCAGGGCGGCTCGTTCAAGCTTTTGAAGCATGACATCATCATGCTCACCGAAGAACAAGCGCACGCCCTCCGGCAACAAGTTACCCAGGAATCAGACGAGTCATATCTTCAATACAAGGATAATTGAGACGACTATCCATGACATGTGCTTTACTTACCGACGCATTGTACTATCCGTTCAGTGTAATTATGCATGTATGAAACCTGGAATCCCAAGAGTGATTTGCTTTGTTGACTGTAGCATGCGGTCCGCGGACGCACTGCAATCAATTTCAAATCCTGGCTTATACCCGCCGACGCAACTTCACGCGTGCGTTCAGAGGTGTCAACGTTAAACCAGTCGTCCACCTCGTCAGCACCTCTTTCTGCTCCTCAAAAGACTTGTTCGCCAGGTCGTCCGGAACCAGAATCCGGTACTGACGCACGACGCTCGCAAGGATACCGATCATTTCTGCGTATGCAAATCGCTGACCGATACACGACCTCGCACCCATCGAAAAGGGCAAGTCTAGCGCGCGCGCACGTGAATCTAGCCGACACCTTGATCGTGAAACTGGCGTGCTTACATGCACTTCTCGGCCACTGGTAAGACTCCGTATCGAGGAAGCGTTCAGGTCTAAACTCTGCTACGTCTTCGCCCCAATACAACGCTGTCCAACCAAGTCAATATGGGTTCGGTCCGAGGTGGAGACGACGCACTGTTCATGTGTACTGCCCATACATCTATGATGATGCTGCTGCCCGCCGGAATGGCCATCGAGAACTTGCCAGTTTCGACAGCGGGACTGTCCTTCGTTCCAGGGGTGAAATAAGTGCCGGGTAGAACAGTCTCCGCATGTACATCCTTTGCAAAACGGGGCGCGGCAGGGAACATGCGCAGTGTTTCGCGCACACATGCCATTGTGTATTCCTTTGCGGACAATCAACATGTGCTCATTCGGCGAAAAAAAATGGAAATCTGACAAACTTGTCTAAGTATTCTTTGTGGTTCTGTTGACAGATTGGTTGGCAACTCGTTCGTGGAAATAGGTGGTAACAACTTACTTTCGCTAATTGCGTGAGGGATACATCTGCGGGCCATACCCGAGTCACCTCCTCATAAAGTTTTTGCTGACAGTCCGGGTGAAGGGCCAACAACATAAAAATGAAACAGAGAGTATGAGCAGAGGTTTCTGCGCTGTAACGTCAGCCTCTAGCACATGAAAGCATCTCCAATTAACGAACCATGTCCCGCAAGAAGAAAAGCCTAGAAGTAGAGGGACGGTTGAGCAGGCGAAATGCATGCCACCTGTATACTTACAAATATGTTAGATAGGAGCTCCCCCTCAGTCAGTTTCTTCGAGTCCCCATCCTGGTTCATGTTAGCTTCGACGAGGTTCCGTAACAACGCTGCGCCTGAAGCCTCGGTGTGTTTACCAGACATGATGTCAGCACGAGCGGAGGCTACGAGATCAAGCATGTGGATTCGTAAATCTTCAAACGCAAGCCGAGCCAACAGCGCGCGCGAAGAAAGATATGGCACTCTGATCAGCGACGAGAACCGATAAAACCACTCCGGGATTAAAGCTCGGAAAATAACATTGTTGACCGAGTTGACAACCGCGGATTGGAATGTGAGCTTGCAACCAGGAAGTGGTTCTGCAGTCGAATCAGCCGTCCAAGACAACCGTCTGCCGAAACTTGCGCCAGCGATTGCAAAAAGAGTTGCCTGAGAATGATTTAATTCTGACTCCTCAGATGTTCGTTGCATCACGCACCTGTGCCATGGGTGGTGAAATATCCATAGTGATATCGGGACCGACCATGTCCAGTTGTGCAAACCATTCGTCTATCACATGTAGCGTTTCTGACCAGACGAGAGCAACGTTTGCCTAGAAGTACTCGAATTAAATAACAATAAAGTAGTCAAATAAGAGAACAGCTTGCCTCATTAAATGCGGACATGGCAACCAAACGATGGCGCTTCCAGTCGGAAGCTTCTGAGCTAATAAGGCTTCCTCCGTAAACGTTGATGATCTCATATTCGGCAACATTCTTTTGGAAAGTTTGTCGGTCTGAAGCAACAACTTTTATTGCCTCGGAGTCCGCGAGCCAAAAAAACGGCTGAGCTACTGAAAGCCTGACAGACGCCATGGAAGTAGCTCCGAGCTTCTTGTATACTGAATGACTGTTCGTTTTCAATGACATGGGAGAAGAAGCGGGGACGTACGCGAAAATTTCCCTGCCCAATACCCAATCATGCCGGGTCTTGGGAATGTGGTCCCTAGCGCAAGAGACATGGCGCCAAGCGGATGGATCCATACCACTGTGCGGCCTGGACAATCTCTGCGAAAAGTTGAGTGACCATTGGCTGGCGACGCTGCAGGCACTGCATGCGTACTTTATCCTTGCAAAGGCCATCCGTATTGACAGTGCGTTGTCCACGACGAACTTGAAAACCCCGAGAGCAATGCCAGCCATCACCCAGCGGTAATTCGATACGGATGATGAGACATCCATGTTCCTTCAAGCAATATTGATTGGCACTTCTGGCAGGATGAGTCCTTAAGCGCAAAGGAAAGCCATGGCCACATCCTCAAAAGTGGATACTTGACGACCGACACGTAACCAGCAGCAGTTGAGTCAGTGCAGGCCCGCAGCTGTCGTGGTGATTGCCATCAAAACGCGGCTGAAACTTGATCTCGGAGATCAGCGAAAGCAACCGCTGAGGCCAGTGCCTCCGAGTTCGAGAACTTCGACATTCCGAGGATGTCCAAGGACATGGAAGCCTGGTTCTGACGTTTCAATTTCAACTTTTCCGGGGTAGTATGTTGGCTGAGGTGAGTTGCACCAACCACAATTGTGCATCTTGAGAGGCTTGAGCGGGATGAACGTGAGCGGAGGTCAATCGGAGTAAGCACATGATGAATATCTTGGCAGTAACTAGAGCCATGAAGCAGCTTGATCAAGGTGAATTCGGTCAACTTGCCTTAAGGTCTGGTTTGGGTACTTATACCATAAGTTATAGTATAGATTATACCCGAATGTTAACAATTTCTTCTAGGAATGAGGCCTTACTGTCCTTTTCATGCCACGGGGGAAAAGAACGTAAGGCCCCAATCGACATGCGATATCTACTCAACCGCTCGCTAGAAGGGAGGAACAACCTGTCGTCATATTCAGCCTTGGCGCCAGCGGTGACCCGACCACATGGAAGGAAAAATGTGCACATGGGCTTTGACAGTGATCACACTGCCTGACTCCGAGGGTATAAAAGGACAACCAATCTGACCTCTCCCCAAGAACTTCGTAAAAAGTTGCACAAGTTAGTGAGTTCCGATTGCTCCCGTTCCTGGCTTGTGCCCACATGTCACTTATATCTAGTTTGATCGTTATCATCGTCTCTTCATTCAGGAAATATTATACGTGATGGGTATAGGTTTCAGCAGGTATGCATACTACTCAGGCTGTTGCTACAGGCAATATTAACTACTTACGCCAGCCAAAACAAGAAGCCCATCTTCATCACGTCATCCTACGATGTTCAGGTCCATGTCACCGAGATTAAGGGCTCCTTAGCCTCTCAAACGCTGTGGCGCACCATCAAGGGTGGAGGAATTCAAAAGTGGATGAGGAGTGGGCCCCAAGATGCTTACTATCTCATACCTGGCGAGCAGTTGACGAAGGTTAGGCATATACCTGTTGAACCTTCTGGACACTACGCGCTCCCTCTCTGGCGCAAGCCAACCAATTGAAAAAGTCGCTGCTGGTCTTCACAACTATCACAAGCTTATGTGGTTCCTTTCAGATGGAGGATGAGTCGTACCGATGCTATAAGTGTAACGATGAATGTCTCCGTCTTTCTGGTGTCTGAGGCAGGCAAGGCACAAGGCAGCCTCAGTGTCAGGTCGCAAGGCGTGACAGCCTCTCACTTTTCTTCTTGCTCACCTCCTCGTCCTCACCTCTTCCTCAGCCTCTGCTGCTCGTCACTCCCTCTTCTCCACTCCCTCCTCCATCTCATTCCGGTGCCTTGCAGCCCCCTCCTGGGGTCCCGAGCACGTGAGTCCCTCTGTCGATGTCCCTGCTACTTGGTGTTCCCACCTAACGGATAATGGCGGCCGGGTTGCTAAGCTCGGGGTCAGGGACTCTCCGTAACGCACCCCCTTCGGTTGCCTCCATACAAAAAAATACAGTATAGGAACATATCCACGTCGGTTCGAACAAAGATGCAAGCAAGGTTTGCGCCGACGCAAGTCGGCACTTCCAAGTACCAGAAACTCGTTTTTTGCAATCCTGTCTCCACGGAAAACATCGGAAAACATTCGCTGGTAGTATCCGAGTAGAATGCCATATTCCATTTCATCGCATTCCAGCGAGCGGTTGAGTAGACTATGTTTTCTGAACGTTTGGCAAAGTTTCAGGCTAACTTCGCCTTGCTCGCCGTGCCCTCGACCCTCGAATCAACGCGGTCATATTTAGGTGCTTGTAGGTGGTTAGCCCGCGCTGGTTTTGTGGGGATCAATCGTGGGTTAGTTCGTGCTCAATATTCAATGTACATTCTTTATTTTTCAAGGGTCTACATTGAGCTGCCAGGTCCTTACATCCTGGACCAAAACATGGCCGCGTTTCGAACATGTCCGTCTTGACCTGACCAAGTATATAAAAGTGCCTTGCGTTCGCGCTCTGTCCACCAATCTCCTATGTTCTTCCTCGTCCTTCTTGCCTTATTCCCCAGCGTGCTTCTGGCAAGCAACGCGTCCATCCTCTCTAGCGACGATGCCCACCCTACTACCACCTTCAGGGGTCTTTCATTCGCGGCAAAAACGACGCCAAATGCCAACAAGGGATCGTCCGATAATCATACCTTGCAGAATGAAGCCAATATGCAGGTACGTCGTCCCATCTTCCTGCTAGCCCGACACCCGACACTCTGAAAGTACATTGGAAACGTGAACGTCGGTGGTCATGGTATCCGTCCTCACGTTTTCCACCTGTACCCCTGCTTATTTCTTTGCCAGACTTTTTGCTCGTCATCGACTCGGGCTCGAGCGATCTCTGGGTCTCCGACCACTCCAAACTCAAGCTCAACAGTACGACGAACACCACTGTCAACCTCACCTACGGCATCGGCTCCGCATACGGCAACATTGCTTATGCCCCCGTGACCTTTGGCGGCTATTCCGTCGACAACCAAGCCTTCCTCAGCGTCTCCAAGACATCCGATCAAGACGACGCCGAAGGCATCCTCGGACTCGGACTCAACGGACTCTCCGCCCTCGAACGCAAGACGAAGAACCCGTCGACCCGATCCGTCATGGCCAACATGTTTACACAACACCCCTCCACACAGCACCTGATCGGCCTCGCGCTCGAGCGATCCGACGACATGGAGGAAACTGCAGGCGGGTTCCTCACCATCGGCGAATACGATCCCCAATTCAGCAACGTGACGCTTATGCCTCGAAACCCCGTCACCCCGCCGTCTGGGTCCCGTTGGACGATCACGATGGATGCCATGACGATCAACGAGCGGCGGTTTCCCCTCAAATCGGACGTCCAGGCGACGAAAAAGGGGCAAGCGATCGCGCTGATCGATAGTGGGACCAGTCTGGCGTACATCCCGAGCGACGCCGTGGACGCGATTTATGGCCAGTTCAACGGGTCGGTGCACGTCAAGACAGCGGATCAGGACGCGTGGTTCGTGCCCTGTCTGGAACAGGTCAATCTGTCGTTTACGTTTGCGTGCGTCTCTCACCCTCCTCTGTGCGTGTGGATGTGTCCTGACCCACGGCAGGGACATGGCGTACCCGATCAACCCGATGGAATTGAGCACCCCGATGAGAGTCACGAACCAAAACGACCAATACACCGTCTGCGTCGGCGCCTTTCGTCCATCGCTCGCCGGCACCGCACACGAGCTCGACTACCTGCTCGGCGATATCTTCATGCGCAACGTCTATTCCGTGTACGTCTCCCCCATTCCCTCCTCTCCCAACGCTCACCCCGCCAAAAGATTCAACTTTGGCAACGTCTCGACGACGCACGGCAGCGAAAACACGACCGCGGACGCCCAGACCGCCTCCATCCAGATGCTCTCGCGCACCAACCGCGATCAGGTGTACGCCAACTTTGCCACGTTTCGCAAGGACTCGCTCAAGGTGTGGCCGCCGCTGTTCGACCTGAGCAAGCTGCATACGGACGGGTCGACCGAGGGGGGTGGGCAGTTGGTTCCACCGTCTGCGACTTAGGAGGAGGGCAGTCTGGCACTGCGGGGGCTGGGACTCTGTGGGGTAACGATGTTGTCCAAATAGCATGTCGCACGACGCGGGCGTTGATGTTCGAGAGCAGGGCTCTCGATGCGAATGCGAACAACAACCGATATCTGCCACCATTCCACATCTCAGTGAAATCAGTAGTGTTGTTGGTACTCATAGCATGTTTATTTTAGTTACCGCGAATTAATGTTGTTATGGTACTCAGGTCCCCTTGATCTGCCTAGGTTTGGTTCTCAGGCGCTCGGGTGAACCACCAGCGACTTGCGTCAGTGCTTGAAAGTCATGCCTCCTGCGCTGCGAAGTCCAAAGCGCCTTCAGGCATCGTGTCCAGATTATACGCTCCGTGTCAATGTTATCTGCTCGCTCATTGTACCCATCCTCTTACACGTCGGTTCGTAAAAAATGTACAACCAATGTTTTTCTTTGCAATTATGCAACCAATCTTTAAATTATGTACATGTCTTGGATTCTGGCATTGTTGCCGGAAACAATACAAAAGTTTACACCAAGGATCTCGGGGTTAGCACATATCACACACACTATCTGAACATTGTAACACTATCCCAACACTCATGGTTATGTCATCTGTGCCAAATCTCCATGTTAGACCTGAAATGAACCATGCCATTGTTATAATTTTCTCCCCTTTTCATCGTATTCTTTTATTCCTTTGTCAACATCCTTATCATTCCTGGCATGGGACTTTCTACGACAACTTTGGTTTCCTTCTCATTTGTCATTCTTCTTTGTCTCACCTTGCTAGTCTATGACTAAGCATTGTTCTTTGACCTTCTTCATTCTTCTATCCATTTCCATTATGTTTCATTTTATTCTTCCCCTTGGTCCATGCACACTACACCCTCCTATAAATAGTGTGTCGTCCTATGTATGTACTTCATTCTCGATCTACACAATACAAGTGTTATCTAGTCTCAACCTTAGTCTCCGAGTTTAGCTCAACTCACTTGTC
>JBBPQO010000118.1:0-16514 GCA_038092535.1 Xerocomus subilludens | reverse complement strand
TCAAACCCTTAGCAAAATCACATGACCTAGGGACAGATTTGTAGCCAAGGGTTTGTACTTTGTTTGCACTCACCAAAGCAAAGTGAGATTCCTATGGATGATTGTGGGGTGCTGCACACTCCAGTTTGGGGTCAGTTATTGTGGTGCTTTTTGGAATCACTGTACAGTGAGCTTGGAAACCCTTTCCATGTTGGGCCTGACAGCAGTGCATGCAGCACACTGCCAAACACTGTGGGAATTTTGCTTAGCTTTGGTGGAATTATAAATAGTACATACTCTTGAGTATAAAATTGCCCCTTAGGTCATGTGATTTGGTTCACACACTGTGGAGATATCATTATTACAAGCCAGCAATGTCATGAAAAGGGTTTCTGAGCTTTTGAACTGATGACTAGGATCTCAGTCAAATCATATGATATCTGCAATTGTTTGTTGGTACAAACAATGATATACATGTAAACAGTATGTCTGAGTTTAAAAAAGTTCACATGCCTGTTGATTCTTACCTACCACCATGGTTAAATCTCTTTCTCTTACTCAACAAGCCACCATCCTCTCCCTGCTTGATGCTGGCCATTCTGGTGAAGCCATTGCCAAGCAAACTGGTGTCAGCCCTTCTGCCATATTCAAACTTCATTCCAAGAAGTGTTCTACCCTTCCCAAAGCTGTTGGAGGTCATCCTTCCAAGCTTTCTCCCACCAATATCTGACATGTCCAATATCTCATTATCTCTGGTAGAGCTGAAAATGCAGTCTGTTACATGAAGCATATGCCAATGTCTGCTTACTTGACAACAACCCCAGGGAATGCTCACAAAAAGACTGACATCTGAGGAGTTGGCTTTCAAGAGATGACGAGGAAGACGAGGGATTGAGCAAAGGCTTGATTGAGGATAGTCCTTAAGAACTTGAGGGATTGAGACTAGATATTATGCTTGTATTGCACAGATCAAGAATAATGAATACAAGGTAGTGCAACAATACTTATATGATCCAAGAAGGTGCACAGACCAAGGAATAGAATCGAAAGGAAGAACATGGAACATGATGGAATGTCGGAGGACATAAGCTGATGTAAGAGAATCAGCATAGGAGAGATAAGTTCATTTACAAATGAAGAAGGGAAATGGAATTATGATTGGAGATGAGAATGAACCCTTCAGTAGAATAGGTTATACCCCTCCATGAATGATTCAGAGAATGATAGAAGAAAAGAAGAACGTGATGGAAAGGGAGCAAAATTGTAATACAGTCCAAGTGACCAAAGCTCTCACCAACATCACCAATCAGCCTCTATCTGCCAGTACAGTTTGTTTTCACTTGAAAAAGTCTGGTATAAAGGTTGTGGTCAAGTCCAGACATCCTATTCTCTCTGCTAGACATTGCAAGGCTCACTTGGACTTTGCAGAAGCTCACAAGAATTGGACTCTAGAGGACTGGAAGAAGGTAACATGGTCAAATAAGACCAAAATCAATCACTTATGGTCAGATGGGCACAAATGGGCATGAAAAAGGGCAGGTGAGGGGCTCAGTGATAGGCTGGTACAAGGAACCCTCAAATTTGCAGAGGGTTCTTTGATGATGTGGGGTCATATGACTTGGCAGGGAGTTGGCTTTGCTATCAAGATTGATGGTAGGATGGATGGGGATCTCTACCTTCAAATTTTGAAGGATGAGCTACAGCAAACCCTAGAGCATTATAAGCTCAATCCTCCTGATGTCATTTTTAATGACCCCAAGGATACTTGTAAAAAGGTGAGGGAGTGGCTAGAAGAGCAGGAGTTTGAGACTATGATTTGACCTGCACAGTCTCCTGACCTAAATCCTATTGAGCATTCATGGGGATGGCTCAAAAGGAGGTTGCAGAGCATGAAGACTCTCCTAAAGGAATTTTGGAATTGTGGGACAGAGTTCAAGTGAAGTGGGAGAAGATACCAGTGGAGGAGTGCCAAAAACTGATTGAAAGTATTCAGGCAGTGCTGAAGGCAAAAGGAGGATATACCAAGTACTAATACCCTAGCAATTCAATCGCTCAAAAACCCTTTCCATGACATTGCTGGCTTGTAATAATGATATCTCCACAGTGTGTGAATCAAATCACATGACCGAAGGGGTAATTTTATAGCCAAGAGTATGTACTATTTATAACTCCACCAAAGCTAAGCGAAATTCTGACACTGTTTGGCATTGCACTCTGCACACTACTATCAGGCCAAATACAGAAAGGGTTTCTGAGCTCACTGTAAATAGGACTTGATTTCTTGGTTGACATGTTCAATTTCACCATCAGATTTAGGATGGTAGGCTGTAGAAAGAGAGAGATCATACTTCAAACTACCACCCATTTCTTCTATGAAGGCAGAGGCAAACTAAGGGCCATGATTAGAAATGACTTTGTCAAAAAAGCTGAAATGGAGGTAGACTTTGTGGAAGAAGAGGGAGGCTATGCCCTTGGCAGTGATGGATTTTAATATAGGACAGAGAATCACCACCTTAGTAATGTCATGTTCAACCACAACCAAAAGGGTATTACAGCCGGACGATGAGGGAAGGTCAGTGATAAGATTGCAAGATATTTACTGGAAAGGACAAGAGGCAGAAAACTGAATGGAGTTAAGAGGAGAAAGGAGAGGGTAAGTGTTTGCTTTATGCTGTTGGCAGGTAGCACAACCTTTGACATAACTTTGAACATAGGAAGTGAGGTCAGGCCACCAAAACTCGGAAGAGACTAATTGGCAGGTTTCAAATAACCTGGGTGACCAGTAGAGGGATGGTTATAACAACAAGCATGGATTTGATGTTACAGCTGGGTATATCTGACCTTGTCCTTGACATTGAATTTTATCTTCAGGACCTAGAGAACTCTATTGCCCCTCCTACATCATCTTCCCATTCTGCATCCTCCTCCCCTCTCACTACTAAGGAACTTTTTACCTTCGAGAAAGAAGCAGCCCAACATGAGGTCCAAACTTTGGGGACCATCAATGGTGAACTTTATCACTACTGTATGTGCTCCCTCCTTCCCATCAACACTACCAACATGCTTGTTTCTCCTGCAGACATGTAGGTTATATCTGTAAGAACTGCCCTGAGTATCCATGCCCCCTTTGTCTTCAGTGGGCTCTAGGGCATGTCCAGCATGACTGCCCTTGCTTCCGTCATCATATCATCCCTTTGTCCAGATTATTGTCTGGTTCCTCTAATGGTTGCCATTGCTCTACCACTAGCACCCCTCATTCCCCTCATTCTCCCCCTCATTGTCCTCCTCACTTTACCCCTTGTTTTTCTCCTCCTATCCCACCTGTGGATGATGATACTTATACTAATGATCAATGGGATGATGCTTGTTGGTCCAACATCACCAGATCTCCCTGCCCTCCCTGCATACAGTGGTCTCTGAGCAGGGGACCTCTATTCTTTTAGAAAGCTTTTTGTCAGTGTTTTAAGCCTAGTAGGGGGGTAATGTTACATCTCTTTATTTCTTTACCTTTGTTTACTTTTATGTTAAGCTTAGCATTATACAACATCTTGTAAGTTCAACCCTTACTCAACTTTCTTTGTCATCATTCTATCTTGTTCCCTGATATTCTTCCTCTTTCTCAAAATTTCCTTCAAATATCTTGGAATCTTGCACTGCTTGGTCCATACTTGATTTCCTTCCTTATATAAACCTTGACTCTATATTCTGTACTCTTAAACTTGACCTACTTGGTATTCTATGCCTTGTAGCCCTTTGAATATCATCTCTTTCTTGGAACTCTCTTGGTCTGCCTCAAACTTTGATTGAGGTCTTTGCTCTTTGAATCTTTGACAAGCAAGGACACCCCTCACTCTCCAAGACTATCTATAGTCTCTTGACCTTGTCTCATCCTTTGCCCTTTGACCCAACCAAGTCTACCCTTGGCTCTACCCAGGACAAGCATAACAGGCAGCATGAGGGGTGTACTGTCCTGTGTTGAAGGCATGGACTTTGAGGGGGGAAAGAGGAGCATTGAAGTCAGTAACAAGGTATCAAAAGTGCTTAGGGATGGGATAGGAGGAAGTAAAAGTTGGCAGGAACTATAGATGCCTTGGGAGGGCATGTCAGCTGAGTTGTGTTCACTGGGTATGATGCATGCATGAATGCCATTGATATGGCAGATAGGATCAGTGATGAGGGAATGGATGCACTTGAAAATATCATCGATTTTCCTGTTTCTGTACCTCCCAACATACCAGCTTTTGACAATGCTAGTATTGTCACCATGGAGAAGAATATGGGCTTGGTTGTGAAGGCAAACAGTGATGGCTGACACAAGGAGAAAGAATCCAAGCATTTCTGCCCATGTAATGTTGTGCTTGCCTCACCAGTGTTGCCATCTGGGAATGAAGCACCAAGCCTGCCATTGAACACTGATGATGATGCCAATGCCAATGCCAGAGCTAGCATCTGAGAATACATTGAGATTGAGGAGGGTGGACAGGGTATAATTTCTTTTGATGTGATTAAAAGTCTCCACTATGGACTTTTCTGGTCTATGTGGCATGAAATGTTTCTTACCACACACAGTCAGCATGTGCTTGAGGCCCATGAAGTAAGCCCAGCCAGCTAGGATCAGTGTGGATGTGTGGAGTAGTTACTGTAGCGTTTTTGTACATCTTCTAGAACATGTGAGGTGTGCCCAGAATGGCCTGCAAGCATTTGGCTTCTTTTTCTGTGGTGAGTGCCACTGTCTTGGCTTGTAGATTCCAGATGAAACTAATGTATGTGGTGTGATGGCTGAATGGTTGGTCTTTCAATTTTTCCCATGGAATGCTGAGAGTGTCTAATACTATATTGATGTCTTCCATCAAGTATGTGAATTGTGCATCATGTGCTGCTTTTGGTGAATCTTGGGAGTGATCAGTTATGGGCCATGAGCATGTTTTGTTGAATTCCTCTGGCATGCTGTCTGGTCTGATTGTGCCCTGAAATCACATGCAGCTGCCTGAAGGAGAAAAAGGTGGAGGTGGTTGCAGAACCAAGGCCAAAATCCACCACTAAGTCAAATTGTGTGTCTCCCAGTTTTTCCACTAATGCCAGTATAGTCTGGATTCAGACTGTGGGGCAGTCTATCTACACTATGATGGATTTGTTTGTTGGCTTTGATCACTGTGCCCTTGCTGAGGACTTCTGTGATATTACAACATTCCAAAAACCACTGGGAACATTCTGCCTCACATCACTGCCTATGGGTTGGACAGACTCCCCCGCTGTTTTTCAGAATGATGTTGCCTTTAATGTACAGGATGAGATTGACATTGCACCAAATTTCCAAGATGACATCAATGTTCTTGGACCACACACACACTATTCCTGATGGACATTTGAAACTCTCACTGACAATCCTACCATTCACTGTTTCATCTGGGACCACTTTGTCAACATCAATCATATCCTACATCATCTCAAACATGTGGGTGCTACTGTCTCTGCAAAGAAGCTTTTTGTTTGTAACCTAGAGGTTATTGTCATTGGACAGTCGTGCAACTACAATGGTCACATCCTGGACCAGTTAAAGGTCTCAAAAATTACTAATTGGCCCAGCCCATGCTGATCCTGCACCAATGTTTGTGGGTTTCTAGGAATGACAGGCACTGTGCACAACTGGATCAGGAACTATTCTGTGATTGCATGGCCTCTCATCAATCTTACTTGTGATGCTGTTCCATTTGTTTGGTCAGCTGATGACGATCTGCTGACTATCCTGCATTAACAAATATTCTAGCTGATGTTCTGCATCACCAACAGGGTTGTGTAGACCAAAACTCACCTAAAGTTCAAGGACAAA
This sequence comes from Xerocomus subilludens, assembly GCA_038092535.1. NCBI lineage: Eukaryota > Fungi > Basidiomycota > Agaricomycetes > Boletales > Boletaceae > Xerocomus > Xerocomus subilludens. The sequence continues at coordinate 10,705 of JBBPQO010000118.1, read as the reverse complement.
TTCCCAATAATTATCCATCCAGAGAGGAGAGCAATCAAGATCTTCCATTTCAAGGAGGTCCAGTTTGAACTATTTGAGAGCAGTGCCCTTGAGGTAAGACTGTGCAAAGGTGACCTTAGCCTGGTCTGTTGTGAAAGCTCCAGGGAAATTGTGGAAATTCAGCTAACACTGCACAAGAAAAGACCAGAGTTTATGGAAGTCTGATCTTTCAAAGTGGTCTGGTTCTCTGACTTTAGTGGGCTGGCTGGATTTGGTAGACATCAAGAGGAGTGAGCAAGACTTTGGATAGCATCTAAGTGGGTGTGTTTTGCAGGACTAGCTTGTCTCCAAGATCAGGGTAGGAGAAGGGGTCATCACCAGCAAGGCTGGGATTATTATCAGGAACCTCATGTATTGGATCACCCAGACCACCTAGAGGAAGAGGGTGTGAGGGATTATCTAGAAGGGGGTGATTTAAGGGATGGTTATGGGTATGGGTTGATTTCTCATCTAGTTCATAGACAAGTGCTCTGTGTTATGCTTGGTCCTGGATAGGAACAAATGTAGCCCTTGATATTTGAATGGATGAGACTTGGGAGCTAGGCTGGCAATGACTTACCCATTGCTTTGCTGGACTTTCTCAAGGAAATTCCTCAAGATGTACAAAGGACTTCTCATTGGGGGAATTTGCTATCAATGAACAAGTACTGTACATTGAAGGGGATGTCCTTACAATGATCAAGAGGAACACAATTGATTTAAGCATGAAAGTACAAAGTGATCAAGGGAGATCAAGTTAAAGAAGGAAAACAAGAAATATCAATATATATATAGTATATTGAGATGTTCAGGGCAGGTTCAAGGAATACCAATGTGGCTGCTCAATTATCAAGAAGAAGATAAGCATGATGAAAAGCATATGAAAGAAATAGAAGATTGAATGAACCTGGTTACTGGCAAACAATGAATTGGTAACATGCTGGATAGGGATGTGTAATCACCAACAAAGACTTGCTTTAAAAATCTCCATAGGAGGCTCTGGGGGAACCAGTCATGTTACCCTTGCCTTCATCATCCCAAGTAAGATCTTCATCAACTTCAAGATCTGGGTAGAGAGTTCTGGAATGACAACAGGAATAGTGGGAAGGATGACATTCAAGTGCACAACTGTATGGGTGACTATTGCAAGGAGAAGGGACAGGACAAGGGGTAGCAGAAGGGAGAGGGCAACAAATAATGTGGGCTATGGGATGAGACATAAGGGGGATGAATGCTTGGTGATGGTGATGGTGAGGGCATCTAGCCTGAGTAAGACCTGGACTGAACTCCCAACAGATTGGATATTTATAGAAGGCACAATCAATCCTTTGATGGCCAATCATCTGACATTTGAAGCAAGCATTATGAAACTGGGGGTGACTGGGAGTAAGGGGACAGTCATACAATTCTCTATTAATAGTCCCTTGGCTTGCACCTCATGATGGAGCTCAGCATGAACAAGGGCAGGGGCTTCTTCTAGAGTTAATGGAAAGGAGAAAGCAGAGATGTTCAGAGGGGAAGAAGGTGGGAATAAAATGATGGTTTGCTGAAGCTCTTGGAGGTACCTGTCCAGGTTGACTAGAAAGTCAGACATACCCAACTGGTACAAGGCCACATTGAGGTTGTCCTGAATTTTGGAATAGATCTATCATACAAAATAAACACCATATTCAAAGCTGGATTCAGAAACAGCCAGTACAACCATATTTCCAAGACTTTTGTTTTGAGGATAGGCCTGATACAGGGCCTAAAGAGGTGATCCCATATCTAAGTGATTGCCAATTGGAAGGGCTATGCTGGAGTCTTGTTAGTGGGCATGATATCTGAGATAGTGGTGTCAGGAAAATCATCTTGAAAGCTATGAGCATATAGAGGAACATCAATGGAGATGAATGTGAATGGACCTCCAGGGAGGGAGGTTGGAAAAGGCATATGGAGAATATGGACTTCAATCAGAGTGGCAAAATAAGCTCCAGGAGAAGATGATCTTTTAACCTCAGGGACAGAAGAGGAAGGTGTAGAAGGATTGAAAGTGGGGATGGCAGAGGTGGAGGTAAGTTAATTAGCCATTGGTAAGAAGTTGAAGAAGAAAGACAGGAGACAAAACTAAGGAGAGAAAATGGAAGGGTGAAAGTTTTTATAGTCCAATAAGGCAGACTTCACATTTTTCCAATTCCATTCTAGGACCCAGGAATCTTCTTCTATAGAATATTTCTTCCATTGGACCAGGAACATCCAAGCTGATAGGGTGTCTCAATGATGAATAATACTTTCAATTTCAATTTCATCTTCTCCTGCAATAAGATCAGGAGTTGGCACAGGGAAGTTCTTACTGTGAATGTCATTTTTATGATAAGGTAATAAGAGGGAGGCATGGAAAACAGGGTGGATCTTCCATGCCTTAGATAGACAGAGTTGATAAGTGATAGGAGACAGAACCTTGATGATACAAAACAGTTCTTCTCTTTTGGATGCAAATTTGAGGTTGGTAATTGATTGGCAGAGATTTTTTGCCTTGAGCCACACCTTATCTCCTTTGGTGAATGGGAAGAAAGATTGGAAGTTCTGAGAAGCCATAACTTGGCAAGCTAGCTCATGGAAAGCAAGGGCTTCATTCCTAGCAGCAATAAGAGTTTTTAGTCAATTGTTAATGGAAGGGAGGGAGGAGAATAGAAGAACTACAGGAAGGGCATGGGGTTCATAGCCCATTATGAGGAAAAATGGAGATTTTCTGGTAACAGAATGGGAATGGTGATTATGAGTGAATTCTGTATGAGATCTTATCCACCCAGTAATCAGGATTAGTGTCACAAAAGATTTGAAGGTAGGTTTCAACCCCTTGGTTGATTTGTTCAGTTTTTCCATCAGACTGTGGATGATAAGCTGTGGAGAGGGCTAGATTGTAGTTTAGAAGCTTTCCAAGTTCCTTAGTGAAGGAGGACATGAATTGAGGGCCACAGTTAGAGATGATCTTGCTATATAGGCCAAAACAGAGTATATAGTAGCTCAAAAAACTGTCCGCATGTTTGCATGTTTTACATTAGTTATGACTAAATGCAATAACCCCTAATCCTACCTAAGCTACAAGTGTATGGAATGAAGTATGTACACTTGGCCTTCTATTGGTCCAAGTTTATGGAAAAAGAGGGTGGCCATACCCTGAGTGGTGATAGTCTTTTTGGTAGGACAGAGGATCACTCCCTTCATAAGCCCATGGTTGATCACAACCAACAAAGAATCAAAGGAGGTGTTGGTGGAGGGAGGAAGATTGGTAATAAGGTCACAGGAAACCTGCTGGAAGTGGCAGGTAGCAATAGAACAGATTAGAGTGAAGGGGGGACAGATTGGGTGGGTATTGGCTTTATTTTGTTGACAGAAGGCACAACCTTCAATGTGACAACAGATGTACTGAGCAAGACCAGGCCATCAAAAATTGGGAGCAACAAGTTGGTGAGTTTTCAGATAATCAGGATGGCCACTGTGAAGCTCATAGTTATGGCAACAGGAAATGTTGTAGAGACTCATCAGAAGAAATGTAAACACTTCTGTTATAGATAAGAATGCTGTTGGTAAATTGCCAGTCACAAAGCTGAAAATGAAATGTGACTGGGATATCTGGTTGAGTAGTGGTCTAAAAATGTTCTAGGACAAATGGACCCCCAGTAGTGGCAGAGGAGATATGATTATGTAGCTGGGTATTGATAAGGTTTACAAAGAGAAGTTGGGAAGAAGAATGACTTCTATGTTGTCTTTATCTTCAGGATGAAGGTTTGGGTGATGAGAAAGGGCATCTGGACCACTTAGAAGTTTTCCAGCAATGTGAACAATTTTGAGATCAAAGTCTGCAAGATCAAGAAGTCAACAGGCCTGTTGACAGTTTAAGTTTCGAGTCTAATGAAAGTAGGTAAAAATCTTATGATCCATCAAAACTTGGACTGGAAATTGAGAATCATGGAGTAATGACACCATGTCTTCAATGCATGGATAACCACAAGGAGTTTGTGATCATAGACATCATAGTTCCTTTTAGCAGGACTGAATTGCCTGAGAGAGGTAGGAACAGGGAAGCCAATCTCCATTGATGTCAGTTTGTATCAAAATAGCATCGGATGTATATTTGAAAGCATCAGTAGCAATGGTGAAAGGTCAAGAAAGATCAGGAAGATGAAGAATAGGTTTGGAAAGGAACAACTTCTTCAAGGAATTGAATGATGATTGACAAGCAGGGGTCCAATCCCATGTATGGGATTTCTTTGTAAGATCAAGAAGTGGATGGGTGATGATGTTATAATCTGGAATAAAATGATGGTAGAAGTTGGCAAATCCTAAAAAGGAATGGATGTCAAAGAGCTTTTCTGGGGTATGCCAATTGGTGATCCCTTCAAGCTTGACTGAATCCATAGCTAGTTATTCTTGTTTGATGATTATTCCAAGATATTTGACTTCAGAAACCTCAGATTGAAGACAAGGAGATTGGCCATATAAATAACTAGCCATCATTTAGAGATCATGTCCAAAAAGAAATCATTTATAAAATGTTGGAAAGCAGCTGGAGAATTGCAGAGGCCAAAAAACATAATGGTTGGCTCAAAGAGTCCTTTGTGCATAATGAAGGCAGCTTTTCATTGGTGTCCATCCTTGATTTGAACAATGTTATATCCCCAATAAACATCCATCTTGATGAAGTGCTTGGCATCCTTCATTTTGTTGATAAGATCACTGATCAATGGAAGGGGGATGCTTGCAGGCAGTTGGAGGAACAGATCTTCCCAGCAGCCAGATTCTCCTCTACAAAGTTGTTAGTGGCTTTTTATTCATTATGAGTGAGGGAGTACAACTTTCCAATCATTGGAGTGAAGAAGTCATTGAGGTTCATTTCATGATCATAAGGATGAGATGGTGGTATGTGGTCTGTGGCTTCTTTTGAAACACAGAAGAGAAATCAGAATATACAGAAGGAAGGGTAGATTTCAGTTTTGCCCCTTCAGTTGCCATAGTGAGCTTGGTGGATAACATAAGCTTTCTCACAACTGGTGAGTTAGGGAAATGTTTGCAGTCCCCTTGAATCATTCAGAATGCAAGCCTGTTCTCTCAGGCTGTTGTAATATACTTTTCCTTAGTGCTTGCTCTTATATAGTCATAAAGTTTCTCATCAATGGTGGCATATGTATTAACATGTTGAACCTTCTTCCTTGAATAGGAGAATTTTGGGTAGTGAGAATTGTGTCATTTGGTATCTGAGGCATGAGTGGCATAAAGTTCCTTCAACTGATTGAGGGATTTGGAGAGGAAAAGGGTTTATCAGGCCCAGTTGATGGTTGGATTGGCAGTTCAAAGCCATGATAACCCCAAGATGATGTTTTGTTTTCCACAAGACATAACATGGAGGACATTTTTATAAGCTATTCCTTCCATATTTATAAAAAGGATACATTATAATGGATTTCTCTGTTCTTGTTCCATATTTTGAACCTTGATTGGAACATCAGGTTTCATAGTTGGGAGGTGGTGTTTTCTCACAAGCTGCCAGTTGATGCAAGAGTTGTCTGCAGCACTGTTAATAAGAGTGTGGGTTTCAATGACTTGGAGAGTGTGCAAGGGGTGATCAATTGAATTGGGATTCTCACTGCCTTAGAGAAGTGGATACAATTACAGGAGCACATGTTACTGAAGGAGAAGGAGGACTTTGTATTGAATAAAGCCCTCCATTTAAAAACCCTGGTTGTCAAGGTAGAAAAAAATGTGGGCTACTCCATCAGGTTTATTGTCATCATTATTAACCTCCTGGAGAGTGGGAAGGTCATCTTCCTTTTTGACACATTGGACCTTGGAAGGTTTCGAAGAAGAGGCAGCCAGACAGTTTGGGAAGGTTGGGCATTGGTCAGAAAGATATTCACCCTTTTGGTATTTAAAACAAAAGTTGTTTGCTATGCATCATTTTTGTTCTTTGGGAGTAAGTTTGGAGATCTGAATAACATCTACATCCATAGTGTTGGAATCCTTAGACCTTCTAGCCAGAGGTATGTACAATCAAGGGGAGGAAGTCAAGTTCTTCTTAGAAGGTACATGGTATAAGGTAATCTGTTTTGATTGGTTTCACTGGGATTGGAAGTTTTCTGCCTTGATGTACCATTCTTTGACAGTGACAGGGATGTTATCCATAGAGTAGATTCATTTCATAAGAGAGGGATTCAATTCCTCAGAGAAAAGACAAATCAAGACTGTTTGGTTGGTGATTCCACTTTGATGGATGGCAAGTCTGAACTGGTTAATGTATACAAGGACATCTATTTTCTGTTGGAAAAGGGACAGGAGAGTAGCAAGGGCTTTACCCTTGAGGTTGGTGGTCAAGAAAGTTTTTTGCAACTCCTTGACAAAAGCATTGTAAGTTCCATAGGTCAACTTTGTGATGGCATTATCGATATAGGAAGTAGCCCATCCAAGGGCAGCTCTCTTCTTCATGTATGAAAGTGCAAAGGCCAGCTTCCTCTCATTAATGTTATAGATATGTGTGTTGATGGAAAGATAGAATCCAACAAACAAGAACCATCCTTGGAAAGAATCTTTTGACCCATCGAATTCTTTGAGGATACCAAGGTTAAGTTCTTTAGTAATGGTGGAATCAGACATTGAGACAAATGAGGAGGTGGAAGTGGGAGATGAGGGTGAGGAAGAGGATGAAGATGGAGGAGTTAGTGGGCAAGGTGGACAAGATGAAAGAATTGGAGGATGAGGTTTTCTTGGAGAACAAGGGATCCCTTGGAAAGGGTTGGCCCAGGGAGATGATGACAAGGAAGATAAGGTGAAATCAAAGAGGGTCTATAATGAGGGTAGCTCTGACAAGGTTAACTTAATCTTTTGTTACACTTGGTCCTGGATAGGAACAAATATAGCCCTTGATAGTTGAATGGTTGGGACTTGGGAGCTAGGCTGGCAATGACTCACCCATGGCTTTGCTAGACTTCCTCAAGGGGATTCCTTAAGGTGAACAAAGGACTTCTCATTTGGGAAATTCCCCATTGAGTGAGCAAGTAAATTGAAGGGAGTGTCCTTACAATGATCAAGAGGAACATGATTGATTCAAGTACAAAAAGTACAAAGTGATCAAGGAAGATCAAGTTAAAGAAGGAACACAAGAGATATCAAAATATATATAGTATATCAAGATGTTCAGGGCAGATTTGAGGAATACCAATGTGGCAGCTTTATAACCAAGAGAAAGGTAAGCATAATGACAGGCATATGAAAGAAACAGAAGATTGGATAAACCTGATCACTGGCAGATGATGAATAGGTAAGATGCTGGATAGGGATGTGTAATGAGGCTGACAAGAACATGGAAAACATGGGAAAGAATAGTTCAATTGTAACACTCTCAGAGAAGGAGATTTAGAATGGGGGCCAGTAGATATGGACACATTCTGGAGTGGAGTGTGTCAGGCAGAGAAGCTTTGGAAGCATTCTATGACTTTTGGTCCTTGCATACTACCTTCTTAGAGATTGAGTAGATTACATGGAGATAGGGAAGAAGGTGGAGCACTAGGACATTGAGGATGAGTACAAGTACCCATATTCTGACAAGTTGGAGTTTGAATATATTGTTAAAGATAGGACTGATCTCTGGATGAAGTGCCAGAACTCTGGAATTAGTGATTGGACTTAAGGGATGTTGGCTTCCCCTTATGTGGTGTGCCCTTGTCAAAGCCCAATCCCAAGTATTCCAGAGGGTCAAAATGTGGGTAGGAGGTCAGAGGTCAGAGGGTCAGATGTTTTGGGAAGAGAGCAAGAAGGGAGCAAGGACTGAGGGCAAGGAAGACAAGAAGTGGGGGTCAGACTGAGGCAGAGAGGTGGGGAATGATCAGAACTAGAATCAATATTCAAACTGAGGTTACAAGAGCAGAGTACAGAGTTTATATACAAAACAAGGTGATAGTATTGGAAATCCAATCAAAACTCCAAAGGACCCACCTGTCATGGAACAATAGCGTTGGTAATTTCCAAGCATTTCTAGGAGACCCTACAAATTGGAGGTGAGATATGACAGTGGCAGCTACTGATGCAGCCCCTGGCATCAACACCTGTCAAGAGACTACAAATGATAGGGCAAAATATCCAAGGTAGTTAGATAAGAAAGGATCACATGCATATCCAACAAGCCCAAGCAGTCCTGTGACTGAGAACTTTTTGGAGGTCATAGGAACAAAAGGCCGGAGATATGGAATTTGACTTAGTGAAAAGTGCAGATATGACATCAGGTTATCAGACAGTTGTGGTAGGCACATTGTTCCATCATTTACCATTGTTATTCTTTGATTCTCCTCTTGCATCCTCTTCTTTTCATTTGCTTCTGATTTACAGTAGCACATGTCATTTGTCAAGTCCAGAGTATGCCTGGACTATAAAATAATGTACTTAGCATTTTGAATGCCCCTTAGAGGTGGAGAGCCTCTTCATCTTTGTTATTATCATTATCATTATCATCTGGTAGCTTTGTCATTTTCCTTTGCTTTTCCAATCTCTCTGAAGTGTTGTTGGTTCACCCTCACTCTGTTTGTCTCTTCTGCATTGTCTCTCATTGTCAGTAGTCAAGTCTGGTCTGTTTGTACGACATAATTCCTAATCCATCACATTGGACTTGTCCTGGTCTATTGAAATTACTGCAGTCTGTCTAAGCAAAACCCTCCCCACTTACTTCTCTACCTACCGAAATAGATGAATGAGAAGACCTTGCTCACTTGTGTCCTCATCACTACATTACCCAACCTGGTGAGTAACATCTGCTGTATATTCCATATAATTGACTCATCTATGATGGTAGTGGGTGAGCAACACTTACTGTCTTTTTCAGATAACTTGATCCCACAGTAAAAATTGCCATGAATCTTCAGCCAGCTGTAGCACCATAACATATGGCCAGAATTCTATGAAAATGATGCCAATTTACTTGGAAAAGTTGATAGACTCATTCCCAAATTGACCAGTGCAGAAAAAACAAGCATCTGAAAATACCAGGATTCCAGAGCATATTGTACTTGGCATCTCTCATTCCAACTGTGGTAAGTAATGTGGTGGATTATAGTATATTGAACATAGCATGTGTGAAATCTAAACAACTCATCATATAACTAAGTATCAACAGGGAAAACCCAATCTCCCAACTTTATTGCCTCTAGGTCTTCATTAGCATATTGAAAGATGGTGATTTCAGTACCTATGTCAATCCCAGGCCATTTTATGTATATGTCTGAGAGTTGAGACAGCCAAACAAACCCCTTTGCCTTGAGAAGGTATCCAAGTGGTGTGAAGACAACTCCATTGTGACTCTGTTCTTCACCTTGGTCAAGGTATGCAAACCAGCTGGTAATCTCATGAATGGAGGTGAGGGGAGTGCAAGAGCTATGGTGATCTTTATCCAATATGGTGAGATGTTGTGTTGGTTTTGGCTGAGCAGCCTGATTGTGAGGTGAGGCTGCACACAAATGAACTCCCAGGATGCCACCACCTTGCTGATCGTTACCATGATGGCACTGGTATTGCCCACCTGCACTACCATGATATCCAGCACCAGGAGGATACACCTGGATTACTGGAGGTGGGAGGTCACCACTATATCCCCCTCCAGGATCTTCAGGAAAATACTGTGGTGGCAGCTGGCCATGATCATGCACCTTCAGGTCACCAACTGACAGGCCAAAGGGTTTTGCATGAATACTAGCTTGTCCTTCCAACTGGTAATATATTGTTAGTACAATGATAAAAAAACAAAGTAACTTACAATGTATACTGCCCAAAATAAAAGGCTACTGGTGGTTAGTGGGTAACATATCTGGCCCCCACTTGGGATGGACTCTCAGGTCCCTTTGAATGAATCTCACACTTGCACAACTCTTGAAGCTGCCTGATCAATTCTTTGTGGCAATCTGCTCCTGCAAGTGGTTCAGCATTTGATGAAGACAAGGGTTTGTCTCCTGAGCCAGATGTCCCTGCTTTTGCAGCCTAGGGATTGCATAAGGCATGGTGTTTGATGAGAATAATAATTACTACTTACACTCTTAGAATTACTATTACTCACCTGAGCAGAACCATTGTCATTGTCAATGCTTGCATCTTCAAAATAAACCTTTGAGTCCATGGCCTAGGGATATTGTTGGAGGGCATGTTGCATTCCAAGAACCACTTCATCATCCTCAGGGCCTGATTCATCTTTAGCATAGGTTCAGTCTCCCACATCTATGTCAAAATTTTCACTGGGCTCACTTTCACCCTGTGACTCAACCTATACATCAAAACCTTCCTGGATCAGTCCATTAGTGGCCATGATACTGAGTGTGTTTGCTGTGGCTGAGTACTTGAGTATGTGTGGGTTGACAGTGTGAGTTTCATAGCCAGCAGATGCAATGGTAGCAGGGTCAACATAGTTTCCTGAATCCAACTTGTCATCTTGAAGTTCTCCAATAATATATAGTCCACATCCAGTTGGAGCATGAGGTCAAATGCATTAATCTGCAAAGTGGCTGCTATCCATAAAATGAAGTACTGATCTGTTTGTTTGAAAAGCAAGACATCCTGATTGCTGAAGGCTGAGGAGTGGTACAATCACTGGAACAGGGCTTCAAAGATGATTGGGTGGATGCTTGATGAGCAACTGGTGGAGTGCTATTACCATGCATCAAGCAGGTGCTACTCT
>JBBPQO010000117.1:0-16597 GCA_038092535.1 Xerocomus subilludens | reverse complement strand
GAAAATCGCGTCGGTGAATTCGTGGAGCGTGTACTCGACCTGATAGACGAAGTCGATGTGTAAAGGCGTCGGTGCCGCATTTTGCCAGTAGTAGTCGGACATGATGAGTGTTGTGAAGAATTGTCAATGGGGATGCAGTGATGGTGGTGGTTATGTATCAAGTTGTATGTTGATGCCACAATACGACCACAAACGCAACAACAAAACTAAACATGGCAATACAAATGATGCATTGGATACGTCTTACATTGAACATGTGCCAATCAATGTGGGTTAGGTGTCACAGAACACTTGCTAAAGCATTACAAGCTAACAACAGCACAATGAGTTGTCATATCGCAGGGGAGGCATTCTATGACACCAAGGTGGTACTACGCGACACGAAGCCAGTATCAACGAGTACTCGTTCGGTGTCATAGAATACGTTATATACCCCTTACAAATCAGTAGGTATATGTGGGGAGTTGCTATATATCATGGACTGGTTCTATGACGCCGAACTAGCACAGAATTACTCCTTAGTTGTCATAGAGCCCTTATACAATTAGGAGTGTCGCGCTCATCCACATCCATTAACACAACATCCGTCTACTACTACTACTACTACTACTACTCCTCCTTCCCTCTTTCCATCCTCCTCACTCTGTTGCTCTCCTTCTCCTTTCCTTTGTCCATCCTCTGCCCCGTTTCGCTCTCCTTCCCCTTTCCCCTTTCCCTTCTTCCTGCTCTCCTTCTACTCGCTCTCCCCACTCTCTTCTTCTTCATCTCTTTCCTTGTCTTCCTCTTCCTCTTCCTTCTCGCTTCCTTTGGCTCCCTCCTGCTGCTTCTGCTCCTGCTCCTGCTGCTCCTGACCTATCAATCCTGGGCACTCGAGCTCTTTCTTGACCTCCTCTTTGGTGCTCTCTGGCCTGTCATCTGTCCCACCAGGCTCATTAGATGAGGCTGTGTCGGAGTCCATCGTATCCTTTATTGCGTCAAAGTCGGCGTTCTGCATTTGTTCGAAGTTGAAGTCCTCTATTGGTTCAAAGTCGATGTCCTGCTGATTGGGACTCGTGAGCTCATCTGTCCAACCTGGCTCATTTTGCACAGCTGTGGTCTGCTGGTCTGTGTCGGAATCCAGCATAAGCTCTATTGGATCAAAGTCAAAGTCCTCCTGATTTGCACTCAGGAGTGCATCCGGAAGGATGACATCTTGGTCACTCGGAGGCAACCCACCAACTTCTTGTTGGAATATTGTATCACTGTGAGATGATGGCCCCACCGAAGCTAAACTGAAGTGAGGATGTATTTGGGTGCTAGATATACACTACTCGATGTGGGGATCTACGAAGAGGGATGGGTCAAACCCCACCACGTGGGTTGGCTGGACAGATGTCCCTAGCGTTGCCAAGCGCTTTTGGCTCGGCATTCCAATGTCATCGTCATCCTCTCTCACCGCTCGCTTATGTCCTGCCAACTGATTCAGTGGAGGAGGGGTTGTGTCGATGGTTATGTCGACATCTTGAGTGAATTGCATGTTATCAGTAGGTATAGTCATGGAAAACGCGATTGACGCACCCTGAGGAGCGTCACCGTCCTCGGCATTCGCGGGGACCTGTGTATCCCCGATGCTCTTTGCTCTCATGCCTCCTTGTTTCTCTTTCTCCTTTTTCTCCTCCTGCTCCTTCTGCTGCTGCTTTCCCTTTCCCTTCTCCTTATGGGGGTCCTTCTCCTCCTGCATTCCCTTCTCATTTCTCTTCCCGCGTTCCCTTTGCTTCTTCTTCTTCTTCTCCTCCTCCTCCTCGCTCTTCTCGCTCTCCTCTTCGCCCTCTTCGCTCTCCTCCTCATCACTCTCCTGCACCTCACTGGCCTCGCTCTCCTCGCTCTCTTCCTCCTCCTCACTAGCCTCGCTCTCTTTCTCTTTTTTGCTCCTCTTGTATACCTCCTCCTCCTCCTCCTCGAGACCGTCATCATCATCGCCCTGTTGTAAATGGTCAAAGATTGCATGAAGCTGAAGACGAAGTAGCTTACCACGTCAACCCAACGCGATACTGTGAGATGAAATGTTAGTGAGATAAAAGACGACATGAAAATGAACACTCACTCCATATGAAATCCAAAGGTCGCGTGTAATGGTTTTCTACCTCATCCCACAGGATTTCCCAGTCGTCGTCCTGAATATCTTCGATGTTGTAGTTATACTGGCTTCCTTCGACCATCGGATTTGTTCTTTGTTCATACAGCCTCCAATCTAATGTTCCAGTTATTCTATCTGAGCAGGTTGAAACATTGAAACTTACCAAGTTCCGTATAAACCATGCGCTCAATGTTTGTCTCCACCAGCAGGCGATAGCGACGCAAAAACGATGGTTCGTGCCGACCAAGGAGAAATTCCGTGACGAGGTAGTTTTCGAAATTTGAATTCATCCAGTCGGCGAGATCGTCGTCATCGACGAAGGTGGCAGGTCGAATGGTAGCCTCGACGATGTTGTCCAGGAAGATCATGATTCGGATGAGGGTTGGGCGGAAAACCCTGAACTTCTTTCGTCGGCTGTGCGCGAACTTGTTGTAAAGGGCGATGATGAGATTGAACCGCCACAATAGCTTGATGAAGTGGTGTAGGTAGTGGCCGGGTAGATTGACGCGATGCGAAGTGACACCGTCGTTCAAGTTAGTTTGTCGCACCTCGAAGTGCTCGCGATTAGTGTCGTGTGCTGTGTAGAGCACTTGGGTGACGTAGTCGATGTGCATGTCGGTCGGGGTAGCCTTGGGCCAGTACATGTCGGACATGTCGGAAAAATAGGGAGATGCTTGTCTCGATGAGATGGGAGGTGGTGGTGGTGGTTCGAAAGAAAGTTGTAAAACACCACCGATCCACATACAACAATACCACAACCAACTAACCCAGAAAAGGAAATTCACCACATCCGATATTGAGTCGAATATGTGTCGAATATGCGTCGAGTATGCGTCGAGTATGCGTCGAATGTGAGCCAGATATGTGGTGGGATATGCGTCGAATACCAGTCGAATATGGTGTCGAATGTGCATCGCATATGGTGTCGAATACCAGTTGAATTTGGTGTCAAATATGTGTTGAATGTCCGTCGAATATGGTGTCGAATATGGTGTCGAGTACGTGTCAAATATGGTGCCGAATGTGTCGAATATTCGACGGATATTCGACGGATATTCGACGCCGTATTCGACGGATATTCGACACATATTCGACAGCAAGTCCGACTGGTATGTGACACCATATTCGACGGATATTCGACACATATTCGATACCATATTCGACGAATATTCGACAGATATTCGACACCATATTCGACGGATATTCGACACATACTCGACACCATATTCGACGGGTATTTCACACCATATTCGACGAATATTCGACACATATTCGACGCCATATTCGACAGATATTCAACACATATTCGACACCATATGCGATGCACATTTGACACTATATTCGCCTTATACTCGACTGGTATTCGACGCATATTCGACGCGATACTAGACGCGATACTCGACTCTCATTCGACACATATCTTCATACATGTGAAGCATACACTCACACATGACAGGGGAGGCATTCTGTGACACCGAACCAGCACCAAGTAGTACCCAGTCGGTGTTGTGGAATCCCAGCCATTTGATATATCAACGGGTTGTGTGCATGTACTAGTTTGTTACACCAAACAGCTGTGTTTGCGTACCAGTTTGTGATACAAGCTCAGAGGATTTTGTGAACACTAAACCATTACCGTGGAGTACCGGTTCGATGTCATAGGAGACGAAACCCGATTTCCGCTGTCCCACCAAAGTAGATTACAGAGTTCGTAACCTATGCAAGTCTTCCCCACATATCTCTCAGGTCGCATGCTGGGCCCCTATCCCACCACTGTCCTTTCCGAAGTTCGTCTGCAGGATTTGCGACACCGAGACCCACTTTCAGTCCCGTTGTCACCTTCTCTGCTCTCTTGCGCTCCTCCTCTATTTCCTTTGTCATCGAATCGCTGTCATTCACCCATGGTGTTTGGCCGTCCTCCTCCATACTGACGTACATCGCTGATCTCTCGCTGAGCACGATGAGTGCGAGCAGAGGCCTGCGCCAAAAGATCTCTGACCATATCCATTAGTATCACGATAGATTAGCACATATCATGTAACTCACTGGACGTGTCTTGTGCAATGGATGGTAGGCCTATTACCATCCATGTCACATACCTATGAATGGATCGATGGACAGCGTTCGTGGCTACCCTTCCACGCTCATATCCAGCATTCGGCATTCTGGAGCTGTCGTACCGTAATGATAGCTCTGTGAGGTGCAACGTCGAATAACTCAGGAAATGCCCCCCTGAGGTCAAACCATTCTGTGGTGTGTATACCATGTGGTTTGTTCCCGGGGGCTGAATCCTGCATGGGATTCGTCTTATTAGCTTTTGAACCCACCATATAACGAAGTACTTACAGTGTATCACCACTGGAGAGGACGAGAGTTCCCATGGGAACATCAGAGGAGCCAGCCTTTGATGTTCCCTTGAATAGGGAGTCCCACTTTGAGTATATCCCTTTTGACCCCTTTGCTTTCTCGGTAGGTGTATCGAGATACGCCCATATCTTGGTTCCAGACCGGACGGTCACGTACGTGCAAAGTCCGGATGCGTCGTGGTGCTCGTATGTCAGGAACCCACCATGTGTCATTAGGTCCCATCCACAGACCTTCTCTGTATCGCCAGAGATAAACTGCACGCCGAAAAAGTCTTTGTCTTTGTTTTTTCCCTTTTTCGGGAGATTCTGCATGTTCATGGTAGCGGACCTGGCGTTGATGTTGTCCGATATGGGTCTGTACAAGAGGTTAGGTACTGACTCTGCATGCGGATAACAGGACCTGTCTCACCTGAGGAATATTGGCACATCAGGCTGGTAGTTGGGGAGATCTAAGAGATTCAGGCATGAATCCTCGTCGTCCGCCAAACGTATGAACTCTTCCATCGTCATTTGACGATGGATATGCGGTTCCTCGTCAGAGGGCTCCTTTTGGTCCTTTGCACGAAGGATAGCATCTATAAAGGGATCGGTCGAACAGTAGTAATATGAAATCTTAATTACATACCTTGAACGACTACCTGTTGGGAAATCGTTGGACGGAGCAACTTGATGTCCTCCAGCGTGAACTGAAGATTGGGAGTCGGCTCCCATCCTCGTACCAACACTGCACAACCCTTGGAGATCCCATCCTCAATCCCCTTGATCAGATTGTGGAGTTCTTGGGAATTCCGGCCGTTGTATAGGAGTTCTATGACCATAGGACGGTTGTCACCATATCCGCAATCTTGGGCACGAGGGGCCTTGGACATGCACTCGACCACTTCACGGTCCTGTGGAAGGAATTATCAGTATTCCTCACACACTGTATGTCTAATTCCACTTACCATATCGCTAAACCAAGGGACATGAGTAGTAACCCCAAGGTTTCGCCACTCCAGTGCTGGTGTGTCTGCCGGACATGTTATATCCTTGAGTAGAGATTGCCTGATGGGTGTGGCTGCGTGTGATTCGTGAGGATAGTAGATATGACAGTGAAACGAATGACTCACTTTTGCGACGTTTTGACGCCCTTGAAGTAGACGACTCCGCGATTGCCAAGCCCGTGCCCTCTCTGGGGGATCCATCCTGTCCGGTGTTTGCCTTCTGTTTTCCTTTGTCAATGAAGGCACTCTCCTGCAGAAGTATCATCTGTGAATACGAATGGCGACAGGGTGCAACGTCGGAATTTACTTACCTTCGATTGATGATTGCGCGACTTCCCATCCTCATTCCCCTTGGGCTTGCGTGTCCGTACCTTGTCTGCCTTCATTTCCTCGGCCGTAGACTCCATTGGCCTCTGTGTTGGGCGCCTAGTCCGAGTTTTAGGCAGTGGTACCTGCACAATGACATTGCTCTCAATGGTTGTTGGCACAGACATATGTTGCTGACACTCACAGATGTTTCTTCGTGTGATATCTCTTGTGAGGGCATCGAGTCAACCCTCCTATGCATTGAAGACATGGCCTGTGGCATATACAACAACATCAGTAACAAACATCTGGGAGGCTAAATGATCACTTGCCTGACTGGTAGCCTTTTCCTTTTCTAAAACTCCCATGAGCTTGTCATGGAGTGCTTCCACCATAGTATCCGACACTTCCAAACCGAGTGCCTTTCTTGTCGCATCGACACAATCGGCATGTTCGTTCATATCGGCCACCAATTGGATGCCTCGTGTGGGGCAAGGGGCAGCATAAAATACCTCTCCAAAGAGGTCCAGTTGAATTGGCTGTTCTGGCGTCCACATCCCCCAGCTCCCCGCTTGCTGCACCCAAATCGTCTGTTTACCTATGTAGATGGAGGAACCATCTGTAGGATCTGGACGATCCGCCTTTGCATCGATGGTTGCCGTTAGAGCGACAGGAAAGGATCCGGTGGGTGTGAGATGAAGGGTACCAGTCATCATAACGATGTGTAGATTGTGAATCTGGTAATGATCAGTGTAAGCGTTGGTGTGTCACAATATGGTCACGCATGTACCACAAGTCTTGTCCATCTGTGTCACGCTTCTTATGGTGGTTCTGATAATTGACGCGTTGTATATTATGTACTAACATGTACTGATATGTACTAATGCATATATCATACGTTATATGTACGACACACAAGCTTGTATCAACCAGTACTAGTTCTATGTACTGGATTGCAATGCGTGTCTTACATGTTCCATGACACCGAACTAGGCCCGCATTTTACTTGTTCTTTATCATGTAATGCCTTCCCTGTGGAATATCAATGTGTTGCGTGTGTACTAGTTTGTAACACGTGTATAAGGCGTGTCTTATGACATCGAACTAGTACCAACTAGTGCTGGTTCGGTGTCACAGAACACCTCACATGTTACGTATGAATGGATGTCTCATATGTATTGGGTTGTAATACAAGTATCAACATGTTCTGTGATGTCGAACGAGTACTAGTCAGTAGTAGTTCGGTGTAGTAGAACGCCTTCCCGAGGATGTGTCGATACAACTCATTCGGTGTTGTGGAACACTTCTTACTGTGCTAGTTCGGTGCCATAAAACGCCCCTCCAATTATGTATGAATAGACGGTTCATGTGTATGGAGTTGTAATACGAGTATGATGTGTTATGTGACACCGAACGAGCATTGCATAGTGCTTGTTTGCTGTCATAGAATGTCTCTGTTATGTATGAATAGATGGTTCACATGTATTACGCTGTAATACGAGCGATGTATCGATGCACTCGTGCGGTGTCATGGAACACTTCAGACATACATTGCCATTGCAAAGCTGTACATATAACCTCTCTATCGATTCATCGTCGTGGAGCTGTTCCATGACACCGAATGGGCACTAGCCAGTCAGACTAGCACTGAGAAGTGCTTGTTTGGTGTAATAGAAAACTTTATGTGTGTATTACAGGCTAGTAGGTATACCCAGTCCATTGCTATATGACAGGGGAAGTGCCCTACAGCACCGATCGAGTGCTAACAAGCACTAGCCAGGCATGAAGAATCCATTGCGTTTCTAAGGTGAACATACATTGTAAATGGTATACTACTCGCTTGTCTCAGGCTGCAACGTCAACGACGCATCGAAGGTGACGAGTTCCGGTACCTCCCGCGGTGTAGGCATCGTAGGTCGCTTTTTATGGGGCGTACCATCCTCTTTCCCACTCTCCCGTCGCGTTCGCTTGAGCTGGCGTGCTGGCTGATCTAGGGGAGGGGTGGAGATGCGTGACGCTACGGACGTGTGTGTTAATTCTTACTAGGTTAACCAAGTGAACTGAAGAAACGAACCTAACGAGGCGATGTCAATTTGAGAAGCATTGGTGCTGGATTGTGGCTCGGAAACCACATCCATCGGATCCATAGTGCCTGGCATTCGCAAGGTAACCATGAGGATAACTAATGCATCAACGCACGAACCTTCTGTTTCAGCCCCCACATCCTTGGGGGAGCCAGTAGCCTGCTCGCTGCTACCGCCATTACTGGAGTCTGAGACGTGCTCTGCGTCAGCGGAAGTTTGAGGGCCCTGCCACATTGATACTGTATGACATCATATGGGTGAGACAGGTAAAGACATGTATAGAAACGGATCACGTACCCCAATCTTGGTCAATACCACGCGCATAATGTTCCCGCGCACGCCCCAACAGCTCCTTCAGCTCATTTGGAGGGACGCTTTCCACCGTGTACGAGTACTCAGATCCTTCGAATTGAGGATGGATGCGTTTGTCATTATACTGATCCCAGTCTGAAAAGCAAAGCAGTCAGTCAACAAGGATGGTGAATTAGAGAGGTTGGCCACGCTCACCTAAACCCTGCAGGCTCATGCGTTCGATATTTACATCGCATGTCTCCCTATATTTTTCTAGAATAGCGGGGTCGTGTCGTCCAAGAAGGAATTCCGTGATTAGGAATTCCTCGAAGTTCTGGGAAACGTAATCTTCGGATTCCTGGATGGAGAGTCCGACCGCAGGACGAATCAGAGCTTCGACAACATTGTCCAGGTGGACAATTATCTTGGCGAGGAGAGGGATGAATCCCTTGAACGTCTTGGGAGGGCGTTTGTGGTACTTGCGATACAGCTTCATAAGGATTGCCATGCGCCACAGTGACTTGAGGAGGAAGTCGTGATAGCGTTTTGGGAGGAAGACGCGATGTTCCGTCTTATTGTCATAGATGTTTGTTTGTTTGACTTCGAAAATCGCGTCGGTGAATTCGTGGAGCGTGTACTCGACCTGATAGACGAAGTCGATGTGTAAAGGCGTCGGTGCCGCATTTTGCCAGTAGTAGTCGGACATGATGAGTGTTGTGAAGAATTGTCGATGGGAATGCAGTGATGGTGGTGGTTAAGAAGTAAGGTTGTACGTTGAACACACAATACGACCACAAATCCAACAAAGCTAAACATGGCAATACACATGATGCATTTGATATATCATAAGGAACGTCGCATTGAAAGTGCCAATCAATGTGGATTGGGTGTCACAGAACACTTGATGAACCATTACAAGCTAGCACACAAACGATGAGTTGTCATATCAACAGGCGAGTCATTCTATGACACCAAGGTGGTGCTACACACAATGTGTTACTATATCACAGGTAAGATATCCTATGACACCGAACCAGTATCAACTAGTACTTGTTCCATGTCATAGAATACGTTATACACGCCGATTACAAATCGGTAGGCATAGATGGTGAGTTGCTATATATCATGGACCTGTTCTATGACACCAAACAAGCACACGCGCTTACACACGTATTACGAGCTAGCACGTACATGTGGGGAGTTGTTACATCATCTGTAGCATTCTACCACGCCTAATGGACACGGATCCTGTGGTTATCTGCAATGATATTGAATGTGGGTGATGTACGCGTTGGGTGATGTAAAATTCCTCGACGTTGATACAGCGAATATAGAGTCTCTGGACGCGATGATATACTAACGACACTTCAGACGAACGTGGAAAGAGGAGCAGGGAGGCGTCTTTCTTCCCCCTTCACTTCTACTCCTTCCCCTTCCCCTTCCCCTTCCCCTTCCCCTTCCCCTTCCCCTTCCCCGACACCGTCTCCTTTCCCTTATCCTTTCCTTTCCGTTCACTTTTTTCTTTTTCTTTTTCTTTTTCTTTTTCTTTCCCCTCTTTTTCTTTCCCCCCTTCCCCCTTTCCCTTTCCCTTTCCCTTCACCGTCTCCTTTTCTTTCCCCTTTGCCTTGTCCACACCCTGCCCTGTTTCCTTCTCCTTCCCTTTCGCCCTCACTGCCTCCTTTCTTTGCCCCGTTGCCTTTGCCCCACCCTGCCCTGTTTCCTTTTCCTTCCCTTCATCCTTCCCACCCCCCTTGTCCTTACCTGAAGTCTTCTCCTTTTCCTCTCCCTTCTGCTTGCCCTTCTTGATCTCCACGTATTCTTCATCTGCCTCCTCGCCTTCCTCATCGCTGCTGCTAGTTCCATCGCTGTCGGTGTCATCACTCGCCTCCTCGAATGTATAGCCGACTGTGCTATGATCAGCCCTCCTTCGAAACCATGCAATGAAACACTCACACTCCAGGTCTGTGTCGAATGGTGGGTCATAGAATGCTTTCATCTCTGTCAAAAGCATCTTCGCAATCTTCAATGTCCAGCAATCCTCTGTAAGCACATATTTGGTCCGAACTCCCGACCAAATATAGCCCAGCTGTGTGTCATAGTCCCCCCACTCTAGATTGAGATCTAGGTCAGTAAACCAAACAAGGTAAGAAAGACATACCGCATTCCGTGACACTGCTGCGCTCGATGTTGCGATCGTTCAAACGGCGGTACTCCCGCACATTGATGGGCTCGTGACGGCGTATCCAATATTCGATCTTCAAATACCTGTCGAAAGTGCGCGAGATAGTGGTCCCGTCCACCTCGTCTGGCAGCTCATATACGAAGCGCTTGAATACATCGTCCATGTAGCAGAGGATCATCTTCAAGTTGCTGTGCAGATCGTGGGGGATCCGAAGCTCGTTCTGCTTTTGAAGAACGAGTCTCAGGCAGTCTTCGCGCCAAAGGAACCGTCGAACATGTTGGAGATAGGGCGCGGGGATTGATGCTAATACCACCGAATTGACGGTCACTTGTGCGATCTGGGAGCCATCGTCGCAGAGCTTGCGCCGCTGGGCGATCAGGTTATCGATCTTAGCGTCCTTGGGAATGCTTTCGGGAAAATGAACGGTTGTCATGGCGTGGATGAAGGTGTGTGAGAAATCAGTGACAAAGCTGGGCAAGGGTTTATAAATACAGACTCCGCCATGCACCACAAGATTACATAATATAATGGGTGGCCAAAAGAGGTATCACTCTCGCACAACCATTAGCGGGATGGATATGCCACCAATAAAAAAGTGGATTACGGACGTATATAACCCATACATCTTGCATACTATTATCAATGATAGGTATAGAATTACAAGCTATCAGTGCGAGTGAAGTCGGCATCGAACTGTTTACATTGATTGAATAAGGTAAACTTGAAGTCACCATAATGTTGGCTTTCAGGGGTGGACCGGTTCGCAATGCACATGGAACCAATTCCGAAGCCAACTATGGGACGGCGTCGAATGTGTGTCGAACATGTGTCGAACATGTGTCGAATATGATGTCGAATATGTGTCGAATACGCGTCAAATATGGCGTCGAATATGGCGTTGAATATGAGTGGAATACGCGTCGAATACGCGTCGAATATGGTGTCGAATATGGGTCGAACATGTGTCGAGTATGGTGTCGAATATGGTGTCGAATATGGTGTCGAATATGGTGTCGAATATGTGTGGAAGATGGCGTCGAATGTGTGTCGAATATGCGTCGAACATGTGTCGAATATGATATCGAATACGTGTCGAATACGCGTCGAATATGTGTTGAATGTGTTGAATATGGCGTCGAATATGGCGTTGAATATGAGTGGAATACGCGTCGAATATGCGTCGAATATGCGTCGAATATGCGTCGAACAGGTGTCGAATATGGTGTTGAATTCGGTGTCGACTGTGAGTCAAACATGGCGTCACCGGATTATGATTGACCTTGATATGGAAAGGTTAGTCACTCGCGACGACTGACCGTCCATTCACTTACAGTATCTAACATCAGACATGTTGCGATTATAAGATATACTACCCCTCGACACTTTCGCAGGTGATCATGGAGGTGAATTGGAATTCGCCTCTGCCCTTTGCCCTTCCTCTGTTCTCTTTCTTCTTCTTCCCTTCCACAGTTGCCCTTTCTCCCCCTTCCTTTCACCCTTTCTTCTCAACCTTCCTCTGCCTTCTCTTCTCGTTCCGCCGTGAATATTGATACTGAGAAGTGTTATGACGATGTATTTGGTTGACATATTTGAACTACTCATAATGTGGATCTACGAAGAGGGATGGGTCAAACCCCAAGACATGGGTGGGCTGGACAGATGTCCCTGGCGTTGCCGAGCGCTTTCGGCTCGGCATTCCAGCGTCATCGTCATCCTCTCTCACAGCTCGCTTATGTCCTGCCAACTGATTTGGAGGAGGAGGGGTGAGGTCGAAGGTGGTGTCGACATCTTGAGTGAATCACATGTTAGCGGTAGTGACAGACGCAGAAAAAGCTATTAACGCACCTTGAGGAGCATCACCTTGCTCGACATCCACAGAGGCCTGTGTCCTCGAGCCTCCTTCTTGCTGTTTCTTGCGCCCCTCCTCTCCCTCTCCCTCCTCCTCCTCTCCTCTCTCCTTCTGCGTCTCCTTCTCCATCAACTTCTCCTCCTCGGTCTTCCCGCTGTCCTTCCCTTTCTCCTCGTTCTCCTCATCGTTCTCCTCGCTCTCCATGCTCTCCTCGCTCTCCTCGCTCTCCTCCTCGCTCTCTTGCTCGCTCTCCTTATTGTCCATTCTCCTGTATGCCTCCTCCTCCTCCTCCTCCTCAATGCCGTCGTCATCATCGCCCTGTTGTAAATGGTCAAAGAGTGCATGAAATTGAAGGAGTATTAGCCTACCACGTCAACCCAACGCGATACTGTGAGATGAAATGTTAGTGAGATAAAAGACGACATGAAAATGAACACTCACTCCATATGAAATCCAAACGTCGCGTGTAATGGTTTTCTACCTCATCCCACAGGATTTCCCAGTCGTCGTCCTGAATATCATCGGTGTTGTAGTCATACCGGCTTCCTTCAACCATCGGATTTGTTCTTTGTTCATACAGGCTCCAATCTAATATTCCAGTTAGTCTATCTGAGCAGGTTGAAACATTGAACTTACCAAGTTCTGAATAAAGAATGCGCTCAAGATTGGTCTCCACCATCAGGCGATAGCGACGCAAAAACGATGGCTCATGCCGACCAAGGAGAAATTCCGCTACGAGGTAATGTTCGAAATTTGGGTTCATCCAGTCGGCGAGATCGTCGTCGTCGACTGAGACGGCGGGTCGAATGGTAGCCTCGACGACGTTGTCGAGGAAGATCATGATCTTCATCAGTGTTGGGCGGAAGTCCCTAAACTTTTTGCGCCGGCTTTTCTTGAACTTGTTGTAAAGAAGGATGGTGAGATTGAACCGCCACAATAACTGGATGAAATGCTGTCGGTAGTGGCCGGGTAGATTGACGCGGTGTGAAGTGAGTCCGTCTTTCAGGTTTGTTTGTCGCACCTCGAAGTAGTCGTAATTGGTTTCGTGTGCTGTGTAGAGCACTTGGGTGACGTAGTCGATGTGCATGTCGGTCGGGGCAGCATTCGGCCAGTACATGTCGGACATGGCGGGAAAATAAGGAGATCGTGGGTTTGATGAGATGGGTGGTGGTGGTGGCTCGAAAGAAAGTTGTAAAACGCCACTGATCCACATACAACAACACCACAACACACCAACCCAAAAAAGGAAATTCATCACATGCGATGTCAAGTCGAATATGAGTCGAATATGGGTCGAATATGGGTCGAATATGGCGTCGAATATGGCGTCGAAAGGGAGCTGAGTATTCGTCGAATGTGATGTCGAATACGTGTCGAATATGAGTCCAATTTCAAGCGAATATGAGTCGAATATGGCGTCGAATATGTATCGAATATGGTGTCGAATATGAGTCGAATATGGCGTCTATCATATGTCGAATGTACTGCCAAATATACTTACTGTCGAACATGTATTTATATTGGGTCGAATGTACATCAATGATGTATCGCACATCCGACGCCAACATGCATAGATTATCTCACAATGAGCATAGTACAACGAGGCCACTGAATACATCACTACACGTCCATATTTTCGTCCGACGAGAAGGTGGAGCGGAACTTACCTGAGCCCCTCCCCATTGCCCTTGTTTTCATCCTCGTCTTCACCTCTCCCTTCTTCTCCTTCTCCTTCTCCTTCTCCTTTGCAACCACCCCTTCCCCCTTTTCCTTTTTCGCATTCCTCTCAAGCTTCCTCTCTCTTCCTCTCTTGTCCTTTCTTGTCGCACTCTTTCGTTTTCCCTTTCCAACACCTTTTCTCTTCGTCGTATGGTCCTCTGCGGATTCATCGTCCTCGTCGTCGTCCTCACTGTCCTCGATCTCCACCCGAGCCATCTTGTTCTCCGTATTCTTGAGATGTTCGGTAAAATAATAGCCATCTGTCGTGGGTCATTCAGAGATGCCCAGTGTGAGAATGAGGTGACTTACAATCGGGGTCTATGTCGAGAGGTGGGGTATAGAATTCCTTCATTTCCTCGAGGAGTTTCTTGGCGGTTTCGATGGGCTCCTTTCCTGTGACCAAAACATAGTCCGACTCGGCCCCGGTCCAGCGCCCGCCCAACTCAGCTTCGTAGCAGTCCCAATCTAAGCATGATGAGCGACATCAGCAATGGAAGAGGAAAAGCCCCTCACCACATTCTTCGATATTTTTTCGATCAAGGTTGCGGTCGTAAGCACGCCGGTATCCGGTGACCAGCTTGGGCTCATGTCTGTTCACCAGATACTCGATGACCAAGTAATGGTCGAAAATGTCGCTGTGGAATTCGGTGTCGTCTTTGGTATTCACACGTGCCTGCGCTACCATGGCGTCGATAATATTGTCCATGTACCACAATACCATCTTGAGATTTCCTTCAAGCGTCTCCGGGATCTCGAGGGCGCCACTGTGACGGAGGACGAGGCGGATGGCAGCTTCCCGCCATAGAAACCGGTCCAGGTGCTTCCGGTAAAACTCGGGCATATAACATACCCGTTCGCTGTGGATCTTGATCCCGAGAATGGTAGTGTCGCGATAAGTGACTACCTCCCTCGTTGTGTTGAGCAGGCGAGCGAGCTTCTTCTTGCCTGGGATATGATCGGGGTAGAACGCGGTTGCCATTTGATGGTGATGGTCGTATCTGATCAAGGAGCACAAAAGCGAAATAGGCCATGAAAGGGAAATCTTACATAATATGGTGCTGTACAATACCGTCATATTTTTCCACGTTCGTTGTATCTCCATTCTCACTTCCATCTCATCGTCACAGACTTGCACCATGCCCCACCCAAGAAAGTCCGACAATGAATCCATAAAACGTCGCATAATGGCAGGATACGAGGTGTGCATCCATACCTGTGGATGCCAGCGACAGAAGGGGAAGGATTGCCCACTATGGGCAAGGGACGGTGGAGCTTGTGGGCGACATGCCGCGAATCCCAAGTTGCATCCAAAATGCAACAATGGGTGTCCTGGCGAGAATGCACGCTTGAGGACGGCCCCACGAGCGTCACGGGCTCGACAACCGACACGGGAGGAAATCAGCAAGTACCTGTCACCTGAGGAGGCCAAGAGAGAGCTCCAGCGCCTAGGACTGGTAGGACAGGAGGAGGAGGAGGAGGAGGAGGAGGAGGAGGAGGAGGAGGACGACAGGAGGAGGACGACGAGGACGACGACGAGGAGGAGGAGGAGGAGGAGAACGAGAACGAGGATAATGAGGACGAGGACAAGGTGGAGGATCAGGATCAGGATGACATACTAGAGTGTGAGGCGGAAAGTGCAAAAGGAGACGAGGATGAATGGATGTGAGTACAAGCTCCATTTCCACTCAATGTATGTCTGTGTTCCTGACATTCAACAGGGATGTGGATGTTGTCATGGAAGATGGAGACGTGATGGCCGAGGACGGACAGCGCGAGATGGAGTTTGAATCCGAGCTCAGACCGCCATCTGCAACAAGGTCGGCTGCGTCTTACACCAGCAATACTGCCTCTGAACAGGCATCCTTCAGCGTCGGATATGGTTCCAACACTCGCTTGGTGCCATACAACCGCCAAGCAGCTGCATCGTCATCATCCTCCCTTGGAATCAGCTCCATCTTGGGTGTGTCCTTAGGTTCTTCAAGCGCACAAGTCTCAAGAGCTGCTTCTGTCGACCCGGAAGCATGGTATCCATTCGAACGATCGGAAAACAGGACGTTGAAACTACTGTACGTGCCTGACGCAAGTCGTGCGATGACCAAAGCAGAGGCAGAGAACAATCTGGCCTGGACACGACGGACGCTGCGGCCCCAGCAATTCGAGGCCATCAGACACATGTCAGGATTCGTCCACAAGTATCACCAGAACCATACTGGTGTCGCAGCGATCCTCACAGAATGGGTGAGTGTGTCACACACAGCCTTTGGAGCTGACCATCAAATATTGTGCTATAGCTCTGGCTCCTCCTGGTCATGAACGACCATGAAGATGGAAATGCTTTCGACGTCCACTTCGTGAGGTGGGAGGAATTTCGGGATATCGTGCTGGACCCGCCGGCACACGCGGAAGGTTGGTCGGCTTTGTTGCAGATGGACTGCATCCTTGGTGGGCTCGATTACTCAACGGGACAGAGGTCAGTACATCGATTCGAAGGTGGTCATCTACTAATGGTGCTGCATAGCGACGCGGACAACAAGTATGGGATGGACCCTGGCATGCTGGTCACGTACGAAGCGCATGTCACATTGCTGGCATGCCAGATACAGTTCTGGCCCCCAATCAGGCAGACCCGTCGTGCGGCCGACAAGTGGACGACGATCAGTCATCTCCAGCTGATCGCTCGTAACTCCGGACGATTCGCCCC
>JBBPQO010000116.1:0-16626 GCA_038092535.1 Xerocomus subilludens | reverse complement strand
TAGCCTGATATTAGTGTGTGGGCCCAGGGCAGAGTGGGGTTTATAGTTTGACATTGGCAGGCCCAGGGCAGGGTGTGGTATGTTGCCCAATATTGTGGACTGGGCCTGTGATGGGGTGGTGTACATAGCCAAATATTGGCAAGTGAGGCCAGGATGTTACATTTTAGCTTGGGTAAGGACACACATAAACCTTGTGTTCTAAGGTTTGACACAGCATCAGCAATTTAGTATAATCCTAACTCAACTTTATGGATGCTTTTTCAACTTTTTTCAACTTGATGAGTACTTAAAGAAATCTCCTACTGTATCCTAAGTGTAGGCAAGTGGACTCAAGTATTTTAAGTATAAAAAAGTAGCCAAGTTGAATAAGTGCTCATTGTGTAATTCATGAACAGACCCAAGAATTGAACTTGCAACTTGAGGTGATTACCAAAAACAGTAACGACAAGAACATCTACCACTACACTAGCAGATCTGATACATAAGGTAGCATTGGCAGTTATATGACTAGCTCTCATTGATGGGTTTAATCAGTTTAAATAATATTAGATAATAGTTACTGATGGGCATACTGACCAGAAGTATATTTTGAACTCAGGTTGGAATAAAAAGGATTAGTAATACCACATACAAATTCCTCTCTTCCATTGTTGCTGATCCAATTACCTTCACCCTAGAAATGCATTTCAGAGGCAGGCCTGGAAGATCAATTACTGACTCCATTCACCTTTTTCAGGTGACCATCAAAGAAGCCTGGTAAAGCCATGGAGTAGTGTCCATTCTATTCATTGACATAGAAGAAGCTTTTCCCAATGTAGTCACCACTGAGCTCCTTCATAACATGAAGAAGAGATGACTTCTGAAGGCAATAATCAACTTTATTAAGGAGAGCAATGTGATTGTATGCTTTGGGAACTGAGTAGGCTGGGTGACTGCTTGTATAGGATAATTGTGATAAATTCTGTCCAGGGGTAATAAAATAGATTGAGATGAAGGGATGCCTGGATGAGGTGGAGAAGGTAAGGAGTGAGTAGTTCATTGCAGCATTTTAATACTATGTTGCAGATGCCATCTGGGCTTGGGGCTCTGTATGTACTGAACTTGACTATTGCCCTGGTGAGGGTAGTCTCTGTGACATTGGCAGGTAGTCTGATTGGTGCTGGGTAGATAAAGTCATCAGGTACAGAGGATATAGCAGGAGGAGGGGGAAAGAACAAAGTGTTGGAATATGTGCATATAGTGGCACAGCCACAGATTACATAATAATGTCAGTGTACAAACCTGAATGAACTGGGAACAATGCACCAGTTGATTGTTGCTTGACATTGAAGGACCTAGCAAATGGGGAAGGAATCACCACAGAAACTGGGCCTTCAAGTCTCTACTTTATAGCATTGTAATATGTAGTAGTTATAGTTCACCATCTTCAATCATGCCCACCTGTATCATCATGTCCAAACCCTGCACCTATAAGACCACTCATGCCCACCAGATTGTAAATGGAATCCTCACTTGAAGTTGTTTACAGCTGACAGTAATTACCTCAATCTCAGGATAGCCTCCATCCATCCACTCCACTTCTGCAACTTCATTACAGAGGGGGATAATGCTGTTTTCTTGAACTGCTTGGAGAATTATGATGAATGCTTGTTGTTCTTCAGCAGACTGAGATGGGGAGGCCACAGGAGGTACATTGACAGCAGCATGTCAAACATGCTAATTTTGATCAGCTTCAATATCAGTTGGCTTATTGCCAATATGTATGATATCTTTGTTCACATACATGCCATGTTGCAGTGCAGATTGAATAGAAACTGCATGTTTTGTACCAATTGTGTGTCAATTAGCTAAAGAATTGAATATTGTAGAGTATATACCAATGGAGTTTGATAATGCCCACACCATGAAATTGGATGGTGATTCCAATTGCACTGAGACTTCTTGCAATTGTTATTCATTTAATTGAGGAAAAGGTGATGCCACAGCCACAGATTACATAATAGTGTCAGTGTACAAACATTCACACTGCAGTTAGACACCTCACCTGGTTTTCCAACCACTGAGCTGAGTAGTTCATTCATTTGCTAGTTACTTATACTGATTAGCTTGTCAGATAACCAGTTTTAATTGATTACAAAGTGGAGATGGCCTTGGTGGCCTAATGAGGAAAGCTGTACTGGATTGAAATGTACAATATTGGATGTGTCATTTTTTCTAGAAGTTGTTTTTCTAATATTAAACTCAGACATGAAAGATAAGAGACTGACTGCCGTTGAAATTGCTAATAAGCTTGAAAAGCTGGTGTGAATGTCCTTTAATCCAAATTATGTTGTCAACCTTGTGTTCAAGTGCTTATAGTAGTGGGACCATCTGGTGGACAAGCAAATCTGCATGAATTTCAAGGCAAAGGAAATCAGTGTCTTCTTGTCATAAAATTTGCAGAGCTTGATTGTAAGTGATTTGCAAGAGCCCATGACCACAGATAACATCAGCACTCCAAAAGTCCCTGAGTAAAAGGTTTGGAAAATCCTGGGGGGCCATCCATCAAGTGGATAAATGAGGTCTAAGTCTTTACCTCTTGAGTTCAGGCCAGACCATTGATGACTGTGGAAATTTTAGAGCTCACCAAGGCCTGTAACTCCACCTCCCTATCAATGTGTCAATTCCATCCATCTGCCTGCTCTTTGTCTGGCCATCACTATCCAGTGCTATGAATTACTATGAAGACCTCTCCAACACTTTTTCTTGTGGTCTTATCCCAGGCCCATGTCACACTCATGTGTAACACATCTGTGCTTCAATATATTGACCTATATAATGACAAATAAAAGAACTGCAATCTGCTCTAACAATTTTGACAACCAAAGTCAGCTTACATCCAATCACAAAGAAATGAACTCAAACTATGGGTCAGGCTCTTATGCTCCATCAAGGAACATGCTCCAAAATGCTGACAAGCAAGGACATTAAGGAGATGTTGGTGCATCCTTGGTGTGTTTTGCTGTGCTGGCTGTTAAATTTATGGATATCCTCAATTTCCCTCAAGTGGCTCAGTTACATTAAATGCCAGGACATCCATCAAGCATGGAGAGAGAAGCTCACTCTCAACATCTTCATCTGGTTCATTTGTGGTTGCACAGTTTTTGTTATTGCCATTCTTTGTCTCATCATCTATCTGACAGAGCATGTTTACAGTGCAGTGGAACTTTGGTCACACTCATACTCTAACAACAAGAACAATATGTATACTGCAATTTGTGGCAAGGTATTTGACCTCATGGAAGTGTTGGCCACATCAAGAGTGTGGTGAGCATTATTTGTTGTGAAAGGCTCATTTTTGTATGCTCTCTCCTCTCTTTTCCAACTACATTTATCCTTGAAGACAAATGCTCACATGTATACTATATGTTTGAGCATCCAGGACCATCAGCAGTGTTTTTTCTCTTTCTCCTTGTCCTGTGTTTACTATGCTGATGTTTCAGACTTCTTCTTCATGTGATACAGTGCATGTGCATGTATGTGTACCATGTGTGTCCCTTTGCCTTTCTCACCAGACTGTAATGTGGTACCACATCAGCATGCTGTGTGTGTGCTACGGTGCAGTACTGCACCTTCTTTTTGTATCAATTTTGAGGCTGTTTTGGACTGCATGCTGTGTGATCCATGCTCAGACCTCACATGTATATAAGTCATAGTTTAGAGACTGTTTCCACAGTCTTATTCATTTGACCATTGCATTCAGCCTAGGCTTGAGCGTGGTATCTCATCATCATCTATCTTTCTGCCATCTGTTGTTGTCTTTCCCTTGAGGTTTGGCTTCGGAGTTTGGCTTGTGCAACATTATTCCTACAAAGACAGTTCTGCAATATGGTTGTGTAGGTGCTTCTGCCTTCTTTCCAGTTTAGGTTTGTCCTCACTTTCTTTCTGCTTAAAATTCATTTTCATTAAATGAGTCTGGTCTGCATAACCTCCTTGCCATGCTTGAGGTCACATTAACCCAGTGTGCTGTGCTCCTGCCCATGTCCAATGCACATTCCCTCCACAACATCCTGCATTGTTTGACATTACAAGCTCCTACATCTTCTGTGCCTGCTTCTCATTCTCTGCCTTCCCCTACTGCAGTGGCTGGGGCTGTCTCATTGTCACAAGTCCCTGCTGCATCCCTATCTCATCCTGTGGTGATGACATTACCTGCACCCTGTGTGTCTCTCCCTAATCCTCCTGTGGTGGCAACAATACCTCCACATTCCCTGTGGCCAGTTCCATGTGGACCAACTAGTCAACAACTTTCCCAGCAACTAGACCCACTGTGGATGTCAGACCTTGCATTGTGGGCACAAAACAAAGTGGAAGATCAAATGATTGCTACATGCTGGCAAGGGATGGAGAAAGAAGGTAGTTAGAGCAGAAAACAACTGAAGATTAACTGACCCTGTGGCCTGTGGAGGCACATAGGAGGGTGCTGCTGTTATTTCATCAATTATTGCTTGATATATGTGACAATGACATACCATCAAGTTTTGTGGCAAACATTGTCCTGGTGGTGAACCCATTTGATGTTGTTTACACTTAGCATGGCAAGCTGCTTGTTGTGCTTGTTGTGGCAATGTGGAAGGAGAGTCCCTAATTTCATCACCATTAGATATGCCATTATATATGCAAATTGTGCCATTACAGACATTGTTTTGTTGACTCAAATTTTGATCAATTTTGTAGAAAATCAGTGTGATTGAGGTGTCAAATCCATCAGAAATCATGCTATTTGCATGTTTTTAGGGTTTAGGGATATATTGGGCCTTCAGCCAGATCTCATATTAGGTATTCTAGAGTATTTCTCATCCAAAATGATGCACCTCAGCAGTGTGAATAAGGCATCTCTTTGGCATGACATTTTTCGGAGTTCCATTGAGTGCTCTCCACAGTTGGACAACCACCACACATGGCACTGGGTGGTTCTGAAAGACAACAACACATGGAAAACACATGGACAGCTTGCCACTGATTGCAAGCCATATCTTCCTGGATCATCTGATGTTGCTCCTTGTGATCCAAGCCTTCATGCAACCTTAAGGTATAAGTCAACTGAATGGAATGGATGGCTATATGGTGTTACCCCAGCACTATTGCATTGCATTCTACCCAATGACATATGGCACAATGATTGCAAGTTTGTTGCTGCACTTCACATCACAAGTCAATACAGTATTATTCCACAGCAACTCAAGCAGGCCCATAAGCTCTTTGCACAATGGGAAATGAATTTGAGCTTATCTTTTATCAGCAGCACATGAACCACACCCATTTCATATGCTCCTGTTTTCACCTTATTAATCATCTTGCTTCTAAGGCCACACATATTGGGTTGCCCATCTGTTCCTCACAATGGGCAATGGAACACACCATTGGCAATCTTGAGCAATAAATATGCCAACTCTCCAATTTGTTCACAAATCTTGCATAGCAGAGTATCTGGCAGTGCCAGATGAATGCTCTCAAAGCCATGCTCCCAGAGCTTGATCCCCAAAGTGCTTCCATTCCACATGGTACTACAGACCCAAGAAATGGATATGTACTACTTCTGAAATGTAATTGCTATCCTGCCAAAGCTGCTACAATTGAACAATGTGTCATTGCAGCTTAGCTCAGCCATCCAGTGGTGCCAAGACTTCATTGTTGGGCACAGCTTCACTTACCAAATGGCCAGGTAGCACACTTGCAGTTTACAGAGCTTGTAAAAGCACTGAAGAATGTCAGGATGGCTCAAAATGTCAAGGTATCTTTTTTACTGTTATTGTACTCTTTTCTGACATCATTGGTGAAAATCATACACCATGGCATTCACCACATTGATGAATTGTGATACTTCACACAAATTCTTAACAGGGCTGCTAACAATTTCAGCAATGATTCTGACACTACAGACAACAAACTCCAACCCAGATCCTCATCTTCTTCACACATCATCTGAAACAGTTGTCTCATGCACAAAACTAGAAGAATGGAGTCTCATAGTCATAAATCTCTGCTATCCAAGCTGTTGTCACAATGGTCCCACACAAACTGTCTGTCAATGAAGAAAACAGGTACTTTTTTGTGAAAGAGAGTGGTATGGAGCTTGCATGGTTTTGGAACAAGGAAACACAGAGGAATAGCTATTTTGTATTATACAGACATGTCACAAGCAAACATAGCTATGGTACAGTCTACAAAAACAGCTTGGCATGCTTTCCAGCCCATTGGAGAGCCTCTTCAACAGTCTCACCAGGACTAGTGATTGGACAAGTGATGTACTTGGTTATACAAAGTGATCCAATATGGGGTCCTTCTTCTGTGTTGTCAGGAATATGTGCAATGTTGGCAAGAATATGAAGATCAACTGCTGTAACACTGTCCTACTAATTAGATATGATTAAGTAGATATCAAGATTCACTTACTTTATGACCTCAGAGCCACCTGCTCTATTTTCAGTCTTCACATCAGTGCTTTGGACCTTGAGAGGGTCCTCTTTGACTCGAAAGGTAATGGTCTATGTTACCAAAAATATTATCTAGGTATTTCTGCCAACATACATGTATTACTCACCTTTTTCCTAGGAAAGTCAATATTGATTTTAAAGTGGTACATTGCTGATTCAGAATGGACACTGCTAATCTTGAGATGGATTGCTTCATCAACAGGCTAACAAAATAGAGTGCCATTTGTCAATAGTTGTGGTAGTAGTAGGGTTTAGGTTTAAACCTATACTGATTATGCTTTTGTATGTGGCTTGAATATAGCTTGATTGTCCCACCTTGAAACATGTATGCCACACCACCACATTTGTAACTTTGTATTGTACAACCATGTTGACATCATATTGCAGATGTTGGCACATGAGGCTAGTTTTTTCTTGAAGCAAGAAATGGAATAAATGGAAAATCAGATGCTGGACAAGCCTTGTTATCAAACCACTCATTTCTGGAGGACACCAAAGGCCAAGTACCTTCAATGACAAGAATTGCCAACATTCTTTTCAAACATGTGCAATCAATGACATGAATTCTGTAAACAAAAGCTCATTGATGCAAGTATGACTTGGAAGTCTATGCCCCTTGGTATCAAGAAGACTTTTTGATGCAAATTGATAATTTATTTCCCAGGTTGAACCTATGTGAAGACACTTGGAAGGTTGACAGGTTGGCCAAACATGTCCTACAAGCAGACATGGTTTACAAATAAGTCAAATAACAAGGTTACCTCTGGCAGCAAATGCAGAATGCAAATCAAGCTGGATACTTACAACACTGCTGACAGCACAGACATTGATATAGAGGAACCAACTGCAATGTGGTTCAAAACTGGAGACACAACATCCAAGTCTGCTTGGGGCTACACAGATGATGATGGCCAGTGCTTTCCACTAGCAATGTCTGACTTATATGTTGTGCTGCCAGTCACAGCTGCCATCTCCAGTTCATCAAGCTTACAAAGTTTGTCTGTCTTACTACCACCTGTAGCAATCAATGCCAGTTCATCATCTTCAGGTTCCAATTTGCCTATCATACTTCCATCTGAAACATTTGACTCCAGCCCCTCATCTTCTGATTCACCAAGTTTGCCTGTCATACTGCCACAGCCATCTTCAAAATTTGACACCAGCTTGGCATTGTTTTCAAGCTTACCAAATTTATCTGTCTTGCCACCACCTGTAGCAATCAACACTAGCTTGTCACCACCAACTTTGTCACCTCCAACTTTATCCAACTTATCACCACCTGCAGCCATCAACTCTAGCTCATCCTCCAAGTCTTCAGGCTTGTCAAGTTCTTCTGCATTACCCCCAACTGACTCTACTACCTTTTTGTCAACAGCAGATAATGATTCTAGGGTCATATGCTAAGCCATTGAAGCCAGTGTCAAACCACAGCACATTGTCTCCATAAAAAACCCACTGTAGGGTGGCATTTGGGTGATTGGGATAGCAGAAGTAGTTGGCAGGGTTGCTGCTCTACCAATGCACACAGCTTAGTACAATAGTATGAAGAGTGGAGCAGAGAGGGAGAGGAGCAGAGCAAAGAGGGGGAGGTACTGGTATGAGGTGGGCAGGTGACTGCTCCCAGCATAGATTAGCCTATCTTTACTGGTTTGTTGCCTCATAGCTAGTGCTAGAATGGCATACTGTGAATGTGAGTATTTCAACCCAAGCAGGATCATATGAGAACATATGGACACTATTGGCATATTCTTGAGAATTTTTAGTACATACAGTGACATGCAATCAAAATCTATGATAGGGCACATTTGGTATGCACATACACAGAAAGCTATGGATTATATTGGCATAGCACCACATGCTTTCCCATATTACCATTTCTCACTGGGAGTGAGCACTCAAAGGCTGCATCTCTGTTGAGGCTGCAGTTTGATTGTCTCATTCTTTGATTGGAAGTGAAACATGGTCCAAATTGCATTACAGTGCTTTCCAAAAGTCTGTGGAAAATAAAAACAAAAAACAAAGTTGTGTGCAGGAATCTCCAGACTGGACACTCAAAGTAGTAGTAGTGCAAAGGGATTGGTAATCACTCAAAGTGAACTTTCCTTGTAGAACCATATTGTTGCCAACTCCAGAGAATGACAGTGTCTGGGAAGCATTCTCAATTTCACTGACAGTCTATTCCAAGATCATCAAGAAGACATTGGTTGAGAAAAGATAATGTCAAAGGAAGAAAATCCACCAAGATGAAGGAACTTTTGTTGTCTCCTGATGACTCAAACCATCTCAAGTTCTTGCAAGCTATTCTACTCAAGTATAGTCTAGCAGGTTATGAGATTGCTGAAAAGAAGCATTTCCCCCTGATAACCCTAACCCAGTGTGTGAAATGCACTGCAAGCATTTGTGGAAATTTTGCTTAGTATTGGTGTGACCAAATAGAGTATACATTCCTGGCTATAAACTGACCATTGGATCATGTGATTTGGTCCAGTCGTTGTGGTAATATAACCATTTTAAATTATGCATGTCATTGGAACAGTGTTGTTGCTGATATCAAGGGTATTGCAAATCAGTATGAAGTTTATCCTCCTTTGGCCTTGATGACCTCCTCAACCCTTCTAGGCATGCTCTCAATCAATCTCTGACATTCCCCAACCTCAATCTGGTACCACTCTTCTTGAATCCTCTCCTAAAGTTCCCATAACCACTTGGCTGGCTCAGGACACACTGCTAGCCTTCTTTTGAGGAAAAATCATAGATGTTCTATGGGATCAAGGTCTGGGGACTGAGCAGGCCATACCATGACCTCAAATTCATGCTCTTTCAACCACTCCTTGACCTTCCTACTAGTATATTTGGGGTTATTATCCTGCTGGAGAATAATGTCCTCTGGGATAAGTCCATAATCCACCAGGGCTTGTTGGAGTTCATCTTCCAAAATCTGTACATAGAGGTTAGCATCCATCTTACCATCAATCTTGCAAGCCATTCCAACTCCATCCCAAGTCATGCAGCCCCACATCATCACTGATTCCCC
This sequence comes from Xerocomus subilludens, assembly GCA_038092535.1. NCBI lineage: Eukaryota > Fungi > Basidiomycota > Agaricomycetes > Boletales > Boletaceae > Xerocomus > Xerocomus subilludens. The sequence goes on along the minus strand of JBBPQO010000116.1, from coordinate 7,116 downwards.
TCCAAACTTGACTGAACCCTCCACAAGTCTATCACTGAGGCCCTCTCCTGTTTTTTTCCATGCCCACTTCCTACCATCTGATCCAATGCAATTAATTTTGGTCTCATCTGACCATATGACACACTTCCAATCATCCACAGTCCAGTCCTGATGGCTCAAAGCAAAATCCAACCTTTTCCTCCTATAATGCTTGGAGGGAAGAGGGAGTTTCTGCTTCACCACAGCCTTCATACCAGCTTTCTTCAAGTGATGATGGCTGGTCTGGGAAGAGATGGAGTGGTTCTTGACATTCCAAAGAGTCTCGGTAATCTGGACAGCATTTTCAGCCTTTCCAGTACCAAGAAGTCAAATGGCATGTCATATATCAGTTGGGGAAATGATGGATGGATGACTGCCAGTGGCTTTGGGAAGGTTGGGACAGTGTTCAGTGCAAATGGAGCTAATTTGGAGTTACTGAATCCTGTAGAAGCAGAGATTTGACAAGTTGTTTGATGCAATTCCAAGAAAGCAATAACTTAATTGATTTATTAGTGGAAAGAGATTTCATGATGAAAGAAGTGGTAAAAGTGATGGTGTTTGGCTGTGTTTACATCATGTTGAACTGTTTATACATCACATGACTCAATGCTGACATAATATTCCATTGCAACATATGAGTTCCACATTTCAATGTAATAGCAACAAAACTATTCCAATGACATGAGTGATTTAAAATGGTTATATTGCCACAACCACTGGACCAAATCACATGATCCAAGAACCAATTTGTAGCCAGGAATGTTGGTCACACCAACATTAAGTGAAATTCCCACATGTGCTTGCAGTGCACTTCATGCACTGTGTTGGCTTAGTTATTGGATCAGTTTTGTTGCTCACTGTGGAAAGCTCTAGTAAGTAACTCAAGAAAGACTACAGGATGAATGGTCCAATGTAATATGCTCAGATAATATAGCAGATGTATGACTGCACACTGGTTTCTATATAAATATCCAACACCCCCCCTCAAATGGAAGTGGGTCTACAATAAAGGAGAAAGGTAATCTGAAAAATACCTGTATGCCTTGGTGGCAGAGGTTTCAGATGAATGAAAAAGTCTGTATGAGTCCATGGTTGCATCCATGTGTATTGCACATTGTGCTTCATTCAAGCTACCAAACATGGTAAGTCACAGCATGTCTTGTATAAAGGTTGGCTTGGTCAACTCCTGCACCATGGTGCGCATGTGTTGTGAATGTGGATCACTCCCTCAGCATCTCTGGTTGGTATATGGCATGTGTATTGTATCCAACTGGCCCAATATAAACTTGACATGACTATCCAACCAAGTAAGTTAATCTTTGCCTGCTGACCCTTCTAGACTGTGGTTTAAGTTGTCATAGAAGGTTCACAGGATTCATGGGACATCTGGAATGCTTGCTAGATATGGGGAATAACTCATATATGTTCATCTTTATGCACTTGTACCCTTTGTGCTGACTTGCTGCTGCTCCAGCTAGTGACTTTGACTTGACTCATTTCAAGTCATGGTGTATGCCACTTGTTCTTCAGGAAGAGTTGACACTATAACAACCTTGATCAGTGTTGTCCTAGTTGTTGTCATTTTTATGTCACAAAGTCTCTATGAACAGAGACTCCATTGTTGCCACTGACAGACCTGTGGAGCTATATTGTGTAGGATTGTCATTGCATAGTGTCCTATTGTGTTCATTGTGATATGGTGCTATAGGATTTCTGAGTAGATCCTCTCCTTAGACACACTTAATCCATTCTTATCAAGTTACAAATAAGCAGCCAAGTAAGTTCAGGAATAATTAATTACACAAAAAGTCAATCAGCAATTATAACAAACATTTGGCAAATAGGAAATGGTACAGGTCTACCCCTGGATGCCAGGAGCTCTATCCATATCCATACCTGTGGGTATACACTCACAAGATGGCAGCAGCAGCTCAAGCATGTGTGTCATGGTGGTGGGTCACAACAGTACAGTGAGATAAGGGCAAGGGCAAGGGCAAGAAGGTCCTCAATAATATGGCAGTACTCACCTTGCCATTTGTCAGAAGGCACATGCTGTGTGGTGGATAAGTGGTTGGGAGTGGCTTAGGGTGGATCCATCTTGCTATTTGTCAGATGGCACATGCTATAGATGGGGTAAGTGGAGGTGGGAGTGGATTGGAGTGGCTGCACCTTGCCATCCCTCCCTTTTCAGTCACTGTGTCTGTATGTGCACAGCAAGATCCTGCCATATGTGCTAACACTGACTTGAAAATGTGACCATAGAATACTTGCATGCCCTAACAAAAAAAAAGAAAAGAAAAGAAACCATGTGGCAACACTCACATGCACCTAGTGTTTTAAAGTCCAGTCTGGTTCTGATTTTTTACCTTACAGTATTTGATAGCAACCAGACCTAGACCAATTGTCTTAAAAGCTAGAGATTCTGCAACCAGACCAAAACTGTAGGCAACTACTTGTGTTGGGTGGCCATGCTTGGTTGCAGTTGGTTGCAACTGTTGCAGCCAAAACTGGTTGGGAACCAAGCAGCAACTGGTTCACAATTCATTTGACCAGTTTTGGCTACAACTAGAGTTGTTCAGGCCCAGCTTGGAAAGCCTTGTGGCCTGTGATTTTTTAGGCTGAGCCTCAAGCCCCCCAAAGCCATACTATACCAAGAAGTACTTAGAACTAAAAAAATGGCACAATAATGTTATCCTCCTCCTCCTCTAAGTCCCATTTACCCTTGTCACCATTCAAGTGGTTGAGCCCTTCATCACACCACACAGTACCCTCATTAAGCCACTATCAGTGGAGAGGGAATGGTGATTAGCTGCATGCTCTTATGCTAATATTGTCTAATTTTATCCTCATTTCCATTATCCTCCACTCATATACCCTGATTTGAAAGCCAGAAAGGAAAGACCACAAGTGCATTGTTGCATTGCTGAATTACATGCTCACCCTACACCACTGAACACTAGCCACAATGTGTACTGCTCATGTTCAAGATGATATAAAAAACTAAAGTTGATATTGTAGCATGGCTCCCATCCTTATACCATACACTGGCTGTAACTATGGCTAATTGCTCTGAATGTGTTTGCTGCCTGACTGAGAAAGAAACATCAGCAACACAGTTGAGGTGTGCTTCAAAAGTGCATGCTCTCAGTCTTCTAGGTCCAAGGCAGCTGAAAAGAAGGGCCACAAGTGACTATTGTTATTGGGAGATGAGTGGAAATCATCCAGTCTTGCAGAAGAAAGTACTGATGAGGATGAACATAGGCCTGGGGAAGTGAGAGGGTTTGAGGATGAATGCCATGGTACTCATCAAGAAGAGGGTGGAGGGGCTTGAAGATGGAGATGGGCAGGAGCAGAAGATGTAAAGAGGGATATATTCTATACAATAAGCTATCAGCTAGATTGCTGGTGCTGGAGATGTATTGCAGGTGGATGGTGTAGTGTACCTCAGCTGGGTGGACAGAATATATTTGAAGATGTTGGTGGGACAGTTTTGACTGCATTCTTTATGCCAGCCTTCAATAATGCCCATGGTGTTGCCACAAATATGAAAAGGAGGTGAAAGATGCCAGCATGAAGTATGGCAAAGACAAGGAGTTTGAGTCTGATGCCTTCTGCTCAGCAAATATTATGTCTTCCAGAGTTCCATTCCAGGTGCAGGGACCATGCATACCATCAACCATTGATAAGAATGCCAATGCCTGTGGTAGACCTTGCATCAAAGAAAGTATTGAGCTGTATGATGGGTTCAAGGGAGGAGGAGATGGGAGGGAAGGTGCTAGGGTGGGCAAGGTGAGTGAGCCACCCCTTGATATCCTCTTGGATGCAGTGTGGTGGGATGTATGGTATAAAGGGGTGCATGCCAAAAACAGACAGCACTACTTTGACATTAATGATGTAAGTCAGCCCTCAGAAATCACCTGGAATATATGCACAAGTCTGCTGTGCAGTTTCCACATGTTGTTTGTAGTGTGGTTGCCAATTTGTTTCAATGAGGCACTTAGCTCACTTGGATTCTGCTAGGCAGATGGTGTGATTGGGTAAGTCCCAGATATGATCAATAAAGATGGATGTGTCACAGAAGGGAATATCTTTGGATGTTTCCCATGGAATTCTGAGTGTGGTGGAGATATGGTTGACATCATCTATATTGTAGTAAAAGGGTTCATTGGATGGAGGCTGAGGGGCTTGATGAAATAAGTTACAAAGAAGGGAGGAGAAATCCTCATCATACTCCTCAGTCAGGCAGTTGGATAACCTGGAGCCAGAGAAAAAAACCAATGATCAGCCACCTTGTGAGTAAGATCTACTATTGGAAGTGATGCAGGAGGCTGTTTTGGTGTATGATTGGTCATAATCAGCAAGGTGGGATCTGGAGATTCAGATCAAGAGGTAGTTGTGTATCCATTTTAGAATGGAACCTGTCCTCTCTGAGCACATTATGTTAGTGCTGTCACTGGCAAGGTTGCTGTACAGACAATCTAATTGGTCAAACCCAAAGCATCTGTTTGTATTGATTGTGAAAGATGACAGAGATAACAATAATATGAAAACATTCCATTAAGAGGGGTGAAGTGGGATGGTATGATAAATCTTGATGACAGCTCTATCCATGCCCTAGGAGCCTTGGAGGAGAGACAAGAGCACTAGAGATACAATTGTAAAGGTGCCATCTGGGGAAGGAAAATTGTCTGAGTTAATTGAAGAGTCTATGAAAGGGTTAGATAAGGGAAAGTGCAGAGAAGATAGGTTCTGGGTTAGGCAAAGTTTTCTGGGCTTGCACAGCTTGGGAACAAGGGATAAAGAAGAGGACTGAAAGGGTCCAAGGATGTCCTTGACCTATGCTTGAGTGAGTGGACCACTATATCTACCTTTTGTGAAATTTCCTTTTAACACCATGTGATGCTCTATTAGAGAGGGATTATTAGGTGGGGAGAAAGAGGAAAAGAGGTAGAGAGACTAGTGCTGATGCTGCTGCATAGACTATTGTATATGTTTGGATATAAGATTTATAGGCAGGTGACTGTGAGGAGCTGGAGCAAGGCATCAGGTTTATAGAGTATTGGTGCTCAGGCAAGGTAGTGTGTGATAGCATTTCTGTGCTCTGTGGCTGGGGTTTCTGAAACCAGAGCACTGGTGCTTGATCAATCAGTGAGAGTAGGCACATCTGTTGGACTTTTGCTGGTCACTGCAGAGTATGTGGCCATCATTGTTGATAATGCAGCTCTTGCTGGCATGCCACATGAAAGCATGTTGTCTGTTCCATGCTATTAGTTTGTTGCACTCAGGGATGCTGTGGAGTGGTGGCCAAGACATCTGGCATATTGATTTGTAGGGGGGGCTTCTGGGAGTGCAGTAACAGGAGGGTTTGAAGGAGGAGGGAAAGTGGGGGGGCACTATTGTGCTCAACCCAGTGGAGAGGTCAGAGTGATGGGCACTGCTCCACTGACAGCTCTAGTGGGATGTGGATAATGTGTCTACCTTTGGACTTGCTGATCTACTCCTCCCTTGGCAACTCCTGTGCTTCCAGATCCTTCTGCTCCTCTGTTCCTGGCTTCTTTGCCACTGATTGACCTAACTCTCTGCTTATGCACTTAGACAACTGCATGGATACAGGTATGGGTCACATTTTTATTACCTATGACCAAACCCATATCCTTGGCACAGGTACACATACCCATGAGAACTTCTGTTCCTCACCCCTTCTGATGCTGTGCACACACCCTCACTCATATGCCCTCACATGCCCTTGCCCTTTCCCTCTTGTGTGTCCTTGTCCATGCCCTTGTCCTTGTCCTCTCTGTTCTGCTTGTCCCAGGTAGGGCCAAGAGTAGACTCAGTTGGTTCAAGAATGGAGCAAGGTCAAAAGACTAAGATAAGTCTTGAAGAGTGAGGGATGTCCTCACTTGTTGAAGAGTTCAAAGATCAGAGACCTTGATCAAAGTTTGAGGCAGACTTAGAGAGTTCCAAGGAAGAGCAATGGATTCAAAGGGGCTACAAGGTGTAGGATACCAAGTAGGTCAAGGTTAAGAGTATGAAATGTAAAGACAAAGGTTTATATAAGGATGAGAATTGAGCACAGACCAAGCAGTGTGAGATTCTAAAACATTCAGAGAAGATTCAAGAAAAGAACATCAAGGAATAACATGGAACAATAGCAAAGAAAGTTGAGTCAGGGTTGAACTTACAAGACCTTGTACAATGCTAAGCTTAGCATGAAAGTAAACAAAGGAAAGAAAAGAGGAAATGTAACACTCTTCCTCTCCTTCTTCCTCTGGCCCTTGTGTGAGTGAGCATGGGTGTACATGCAGACCATGTGTCTGTGTGTGCACACATGCTTGCTCATCACATGTCCTCATTCTCTTGCTTGTCTTCACTCATGCCCTGATGCCCTGGTATGCCCTCTCCCTCTTGAATTTCCTTGTCCTCATCCTCTCTCTTTTCCTCTGGCTCTTGTGTGCCCTCACCTCATCCTTGACAACAACAACAACACCACCCCATTAGATGGACAACAATAACAGTGACACCATTACCACCACCATCACCACCATCACCACCATCACCACCATCAGACTGGATGGACAACACCACCACCACTATGGGACATGTGACAATGATGACAACATTTCCAGGCCTATGGTAAGGTCTGGAATGTCTCCTGAAAGTGTCACCCAGGACCATGGTGGGGGCCAGTATATTGTCCAATGGTATCAGCCAGGCCCATGGTGGGGTGTGGGATATCTCCTGATATTGTTCTCTGGGCCCATGGTGAGGTGTGGCATGTCATTTGATGATGTCAGCTGGGCCCATGGTGGGGTGGGATATGTTGCCCAATGGTGTCAGCCAGGCCTTTGGTGGGGGCTAGTATGTTGTCCAATGGTGTTGGCCAGGCCCATGGTGGAGGCAGGTATATTGCCTGATGGTGTTGGCTGGGCCCGTGGTGAAAAGGGATATGTTGCCCAATGGTGTTGGCCAGGCCCATGATGGGGTGGGATATGTTGCCTGATGGTGTTGGCCAGGCCTGTGGTGGGATGGGGTATGTATTCTTTGTGCTGGATGTACTTTTGAAACCCCTACTTAGTGGTTCCCATGTATTAGAAC
>JBBPQO010000115.1:0-16640 GCA_038092535.1 Xerocomus subilludens | reverse complement strand
GCCAGGCCCACAGTGGGGTGTTGGATGTCACCTGATGGTATTGGCTGGGCCCTTGGTGGGATTTGGAATCTTGCATGATGTTGGTGGGCAGGGCCAGGGTGTGGTCTAGTATGTCACCCAATATTGGTGGCTGAGCCTTGGGTGGGGTGGGGTGTTGCCCAATGGTGTCAGCTAGGCCCATGGCTGGATAGGGTATGTCACCCAATGGTGGTGGATGGGCTGCCAATATTGTATTACATACACCAATTCAACCTGGACAGAACTATATACATAACCTGACGGTGGTGGTGGGCCCATGATTGGGTGTGGTATGTCACCCAATGTGTCAGCCAGGCCTATGGTGGGGTGTGATATTTCTTCTGATATTGATGTGTGGGCCTGGGTGGGGTGGGGTATGTCACAGTGTGGTGATACTTGTGGCCCAATGTTTTCAGTATTCCACCAGGATTTGCTATTTGGTCTTATATTCTATAAAATAGTTTAGACTTTGCATTGCATTACATCACAATATATCTCACCAACTCAACTCCTCACAGCCTTTCCTCCATCATGTCAAAACATTGTAACATCAGCTGAAATTTCTGCCACATCTCAACATAAGCTCATAATTCCTGCACCAAATCCCTACTGCAAGTCACAATTGCCTGTTGAAGTGGGGAAGAAGTGGGGCTGGATGGAAACTCTGCCAACTCATCAGTGTTTGGCCAATTATGGGGATGACCAATCTTGGCCAGTGCCTCAAATACTTGCACCTGTTAACCATTGTAAAAGAAATTGTGTTGTCACATATATCTCATATCCCCTCCTTGCATGTCAATCCTATGGGCCATCAGGATTTGATATGCCATCAGGGCCAAGTCCAAGATCTCTGCATTGAAAAACTTTGGAACTCCTTCAGCTCCTTCTTCCAAGCTTAATCAAGGGTGATCCAGTCCTGTAGTAGTTATCCAGACTTGGCTTGGTATGCTGCTTTGTAGTCCTTGCCAGCAACATCTGACTTATTTGTTTTCTCATTTTTGGGTTCATTGGCACCAGTGAGGTCAATGACATCCAATATATTGTTGGAGCCCAATGGTGATGGCCCAGTGACAGGGGATGATGGCAGCAATGGGATGGACACCTCAAATGTATCTTTGAGTAGTATATCATTGTTGGTTTTCCAAGATGTGAAAGCATAACAAAAATGCACAAATTGAAATGCATAAATCCTGATGGCATTGGCAAATGCATTTCCTGCTGCCCCTGCATGGATGTATCAATGGCTAGTAAATGTATTCACAAATATATATTATCAGCAATGTATCCATGCCCATATCATCAGAACTTACCTTTCTCCCATGTTTTGCATTATTTTGATGATCCTTGAGCATCATTTGCAACCAATTCCATTGAGTAGTTGGAATCACTGATTTTGGATGGTGCATACAGATTATGAATACCAAACACACCATGGCACAAGAATACTTACCTGGAACTCTGAACCTAACTTTCTTTTTCATGTGGGTGAGGGAGGAGAAAAAGCTAAGGGCAAAAGTGGGAGACAATGTGAATTCAGTGTTGATGGGGTTGTGGGAATATATTTCCAATGATAGATAAACATGAACAATGAATTAATATATTTGGATTTGATTCATTGATCACATATCTTTCTAATAGCAAGTGTCAACAAATTTCAGGTATATAAAGTGCAGGTCAGTCATCAAACCCCTGTTTTGCTCTCTACTCTACACATCCTCTCCATTCATCACTACTGCCAAACCAAACTCATCAAGATGCTGATGAACCTCAAGTTCATTCAATCCATTCTCAACCAAGCCTCCCAAACCATCAGAACAATCATCACAACTGCTTGCAAATTCTGTGGGACAGTAGAGGATAGGGCCACAAGGAAAAAGCAGGCAGCAATGGACCTGAAAGCCCAATTGGTATGTCACAATGATTCTAACTGATTGCAAACAGCTAACAATACTTGTAGAATAATATAGAATACATGCTACAACTGGGGATATTCCTCTGCCAGTTTGTAGTGGCTTGTGCCATCAAGGTCCAGACAATGGAGGAATCAGGGAATCCATTTCCCATTTCCTCAACATTAGCCAGGGCATCATGGCAAACAGTGCAAACCACTGCTGGCTGGGGTACCTGCTGGAGGCTGGTTCCCAGGGCCCAACTTTGTGGAAGAAGGCCAAAGATTTGGCCACAGAAAGTGGGCAGTTGTTGAAATTGGTGGAAAAAGGGAAGAGGAAGGAGGTGGTACAAAAAGTGAAGGCAGAAAGGTTTAAGGTGGTGCTGGCTGTTGCAATGGTGACTAGAACCATATTGACATCAAACCCCAGCCTCAGCATTCCTGATCTATATTGGAAAGAGGTATCTGAAGAAGAGAAACATGGGCACTACAAGAGGTGTGAGGCTCCAACTGCTGCCACTGAGGTGGCATGCACCCCAAGCCATGCACCATCAACAGAAATCAAGCAGGTGGTGCTGAATGTAGCCAATCCTCCTTCTAGGTCCATCCCACTGGTCCTGACACCAACCCTGACACCATCCAGGTCATGAATTACTGCCCAGACAGAAGCATACAGACCCATGTCCTCTTTGGCTTTTGGCCCCTGCACTTTGTGTGCCAAGAAGGAATTCAAATGTGAACAGGGGCTAAAGAAGGCATGTGCAAAATGCCAGAAAAACAAGACAAAGTATAGCATGTTAAATGAAGTGGCTAGGACTCCATCAAGACTTCAAGGATGATCAGGAACATGCACTGCCAATTCATCCCAATCAATCCTAGCTTGCCACCAGCCTTTACCATGCCTGCCTGACACAAGCATGGAACAAGCTCAAGCACAACCATGGCCCCAGTCCCAAAGAAAAACACAGCAGGACAGGACAAGGGAGAGATCCAGCAGGCCCCAAAGAGGCCCCAGATTCAGGAGCAGCACACAGGGGCATTGGGTGGAAATAAGATGCAGAAAGCAGGCCCATGGTGGGGCAAGATCATTATAGCCCAAATGCAAGGTAAGTCAGCCTCATATCTCAATGGTGTTATTGCTTACAACAACATTCCAAATAGTATTTGATGGTGTCTGGATCAAATCTAGCAAATGCAAGGATCCAAAGATCCTCCTGGATGCCACTTCTTCAGCCCCAGACCCTACCAGTGGCAAACCCAGTCCAGGACAAGGCTGGGTGGCTCACAGTAATCACTGTGCAGTACTGCAAAGGTGCTCACAGCTTGAGCAGCATGTGCAGACCCTCAAAGATGGATTTGCCACCTTCACCCATATCTGGAAGCCAAGCCCCCACAGCCTGATTGGAGATAAGGTGAGGAAGGTACCTGGTGTGATGGTGCTCCCTTTCAAGCACCAGATGCCAACCCCTGGTCCACTTGTCAATGGGGTTGCATCCCCCATTCTTATTGATTCCCCACAGCCAGCCCTTGAACCCTCTCTGGATCAATCTGCTAATGACCAGCACTTCCCATCCCAAACAATGCCCCTGCCATGGTCCCCAAACAGGACTCAATGGGGGCTTCAAGCTACTCCAACCTCTTTGGTCCTGATCTCAGCATGGCACCAGCAATACCCTGGCCCACCACACCCCTCCCCATCCTTGATCTCTTCCATTTTGCCTTTGCCACCTGCTGGTTAGCAAAGCTGTTCACTCCAGGAATCTTTTCACTAATTGTGCAAGAGGGCTTCAGCACAATCCCCTCTGAGGTGCCAGATTTCAAGCCAGTGAAGACTGAAGGCACAGGTCTGATGGATGTTGATAGAGAAGGATCAGCATCAGGGTAGGTTGGTCATACTGATGTCTCAATGTACTATAATACTAGACAAATGAAGCTGAACAATGACTGTATTGAAGTATAGACATATACAATGCACAGAGTGACAAAGAGGATAAAAATATTGTTTTCTTGTCCCTTTCTTTGGCCAAATTGGCAAACTTCCATCAGCATTCAATTTTTGGGGTCCACAGCACTCTGACCTCTATCCCAACTCCTCTTTGACATCTTGCATTGGTGTTCAGGGCATCCTCATTGTTGGATTCTTGCTGGTGATGTTTCCTGCTGATAGAAGCTACAGCTAGTATGTCAATAGATAAATATGGTGTTTACCTGAAAAACTGGGGCCAGCTGCACACCTGTTCTCACACTCTCAGAAGTTTTTTGCTTGGCTTTGCATGGAAATCCTCACCTTTTGCACAATTGGATTTCTCTGGAATAAAATGATACACTTCAGATACAAACAAATCTGCAGCAATACCTTGAGTAACAGATGCACCCTCCATGCTGTCCAAATCCATGGCCAAACTGACACCAGGATTTGTTCCTGCATGTCTTGGGATCAGATTTTTTAATGAGGCCTTTAGTACTTGAGTCAGCTTCTTGACATTCACCTGTAACTAGCATAAGGAAGGAGTGATTCCTGGGCCATTACCTTGTGGTGCAGAATCTTCCTCCTCATATATCACCTTGATTTCATCCTACTGCTTTCCCAATCAAGAGCGGAATTTTCCTGCACTAATGCTAATAAGAGATGAGAATTAGCTCTAATGTGCCTTTGCATCATTCAACTCACCTTCATTTGCATGCCTCAGCTTTTCATTCTTTGGCTGAGTGAGGATGCCTGTTCTGTTAGACATGGGGGTTTTCACCTGATGGAAACCCATATGGTCCCTTTTCCAGGATCTTTTGGGATTGGGGGTCTTACCCCAACAGGCAACAGCAATCTTGAGTGGAACACTCATCCATCTTGTTGTCAGACAATGGCCAGCTAAACTGCTCCTCTGAAGACTGCTTACTGATTACCATCAGAGTTTTACCTCAGGAGGCCAATCTGGTCTTTGTGGCTTGCATTCCAGTTCTCACAATTACTGCAGAAATTGGATCCTTCAGATTCCCCTGGGTATCCAATCATTTTCAGAATGTGAAGATGTCATTGGGGTGATTTATTGGCTATCCTGAATGAACTCCAAAAAGATGGTTGCAGCATCCTTTCACATATGGCTTGAGTCAACCATGAATTCAAAGTTCTTGGGAATGTAATGAGCCAAGAACATGTCAGCCTGGTATTGGTTCAACTTCTTGGAGGATAGCTTGGTTGTATTGCTGCCACACATGAGCCCTATATATCAGCATTCATAGCTAGCCCAATGCAAACCCAATAAATGTAACTTGCAGTAGTGGCAGGTCAAAAACCCACAGACCATACTTTGTAGATCATCCTGGGATGCCAGTCAGATGCCCAGCATCCATATCCCCCCATTGGGCCTGATCACCATCTAAACTGGGTCTTTCCCTTGTTTTTTCTTTCCTTTACCCTTGCCTTAGCCTCTCTCACCATCAGGACCCTCTTCAGAACTGCTCTTGCTGGGAAGATCATCACCTTGACTAGTGGAGGCAAAACACTTCCTCCAATATCTCTCCAGGAGGCCATCCAACACATTCCCCTCTCTGGATCTTGGTCCAGCACCAATCACATGGTTGAAATCATAACTTTCCAATATCAGAAAAAAAACAATCACCAAAATACTGTTTCTTACCTGTGGGAATAGATTTGGCCTTCTTCATCTTTCCAACCTGCTGATATAAGCAACCAAATTCCTCCTTTTTGGAACATCTGTTGCATCAAGTCTTGCAAGGCCTTCATGGCCCCTCTGTTGGAAAAGCCATTTTGTAAAATTTATTTTCAGCACATCATAGCAAATGACCAGTGCAATCAACAGACCTGACTTGTGATTCCTCTGGTCCACCATAAGTCTCCCACTCTATTGCCAGAGCCATGGCCTCATCCACTTCCTCTTTACTCATTTCAGAGATCTTCTCAGTAAAACCAGGTTGGTAGTGCTTGATCATGTTACTGTCACCCTTTGTTCCAGATCACTCCTTGACCCTCTGCTTGAAATCCTCTTTTTGGATGTACTGAAGCACCCTCCAAAGGCACCACTGGTGGCCAAGCACCAAGGACTTGCCAGTTCTCTTTCAGTAGCCTTGTCAGTGAATTTGGACCAACCCTTGTACTTCTATTCCAATTGATTTCAAACAGATTTTCCATTCTTGTAATTGACTTATTTTTTCCCAAGCCCCCTTGCCCTCTTGCTTCATGTCCTTGTGAAAATCAAGTTTTTATACCTCTGCCATCATGCCTTTCCAACTTTGTCTTTTCATACCCTTGTTGGCCTCCTTTTTTGAAATATCTCCAGCAGCTCCTCTGATATTCCACTAGCAACCAGGCCTTCCATTGCTTCAATGGTGCAAGGGGTACCATGACATATAATGGGAAGTTCATCTTCTGTCCCCCAGATTTCAGCCTCACTATCTGATCACTCATATTGGATCTTTAAATATTGAGATTCAGTGACACACATGGTTGATTGAGATATAGATGGTCAGGGAAAGAGTGAAAAAGAGTGATCTTTTTGGAGCATTCTCCACTCTGTTTCCCTTGCACCTGAGTCAAAAGATTTATTTGATCAAAAATAGCCTTAATCAAATTTGGATATTTCCCTGAAAGTATAGATTGAGTTCCTGTTTCCTGCACAATGCAATTAAGATTTGCAAAGAAGGTTTCAGCAGGTAATGAAGGCTTTGGCCATGATTGCAAATGTCTGATGTGCCCTCAGCTGTCATTATTTAATGCATTGCAGTATAGCTAATCTGTTTGCCATAGGATTGAGCAATTGACAGTCAAGTTCCACTATCACATCAGTCTCCCAGAGATACAATACCTAAAAATCACAACAAATGAAAGGTTCATGGAGGAAATGTTACACATCTGGCTTTGATCTCCAATGTCATATTTGCACTTTTTTGCAAAGTCAAATTCTGAAACTCTGGCCTTTTGTGCCTATGACCTCCAAAGTGTTCTCAGTTATGAGACCATTTGGGGTCATTGGACAGGCACATGATCCTTTGTCATTTGACTACCTTTGATATTCTGTTCTACCATTTGTATTATCTTAACAGGTATTGATACCAGGGGCTGCATCAGTAGCTGCCACTGTATTTCCTCACCTCCAACATGTAGGGTCTCCTAGAAATGCTCTAGAATTACCAATGCTATTGTTCTATGACAGGTGAAATGCTCCTCTAATAACTGCTCACTGATTACCATTGGCATTTTCCCTTTGGAGGCCATTTTGATCTTCATGGGTTTCATTCCAGTTCTCACAGATGCTGCAGAAATTGGATCCTTCAAATTTCCCTGGATATCCAACCATTTTCAGAATGTGAAGATGTCATCCAGATGATTTGTTTGTCTATTCTGAATGAATTCCAAAAATGTGGTCATGGCATTCTTTCACATATGGCTTGGATCATCCATGAATTCAAAGTTTTTGGAAATGTGATGGTTGGAAAACATCTTGCCCTTGTATCAGCTCAACTTCTTGAAGGGCAGCTTGGCTGTTTTCCTTATAACTCTCCAAGCGGCCCTCCAATACATCCCCCTCTCTGAATATTGGCCTGGTGCCAATCACATGGTTAAAATCATAACTTTCCAATATCAGAACAGAAACAATCACCAGGATATTTTGACTTACCTATGGGAATAGATTTGGCCTTCTTCATCCTATGTCCAGGAATGGATAGATCATCAGGATCATTTCCTTTGGACCTTGCTTGACATGTGCTTGTTGAAATAGTTTAATGCTGATGTGCCACATTCCAGTTGTCTCAAATGAAATCATCTAGAAAATTGAATGTGAAAGTGGTTTGGGAATTTGACTGGCTGGAAATAACTTGCTCTGCAACAATTGGAGGTAGGTTGGCTGTGCCCCAACACAGGAACAGTATTCAACTATGATAAAATAAATGCCTATCATATCAACTACAATGATATAGTTGGAGTGAGGTGGGGGCCAAAGACAGGGCAGAAAACTCAGAGTCTGCATGGAAAGGAATTCCAATGGACTTTCCTGCAATGGTGATGGAGTTTACCAATGCTCCAATTGCTTCAGAGCACCCTTGTATTGCACCCAATGCACTTGGACCCAACACTGACAGCATCCATTCCATCAGATTGAATAGTGGACAGGTAGTTTCTTTGATGAATCCTCCTTGACATTGGTATGTACCCACCCTTCTTTGATATTTGTATACTCATAACCTTGCATCCTTGGGGTGGATTTACTTTTGATCTTGGACATGGTGGCCATTCTTGCCCCCACTCTGGTGCCCTGACAGCAGATGTTGGACCAGATACATTGCGGAGGCATAATGAAGAATGGAAGGACATAGAAAGGATCACTTCTAGTGTACTTCCTCACTTGGTTCCAGTAGGTATTTTGTTGTTCATTGGGACATGGCTAACACTGCACCTGAAGGATTAGTATAGGGATTGCAGGTTCCTCAAATTATTGAAATGGAATGGATTTAGTCATACTTCCTGGAAGCTTCAACAAGGTGAATTGGCTCTTTTGTGTCCTGCCTGCCCCCAGCCAGGAATTAATGTGAATCCAACAAAGGAGGATATATCAGAGTGTGTGCCATTTACTGGCTTCATTTGCCACTCAATCATGATGTTTTCAGCTGGAAATATACCCAAACATGTATTATGAATGTGAATTTCAATGGTGAACACATGCATGACAAACATCCAGAGGAACAAATTTGGCTCAAAGATGGCCAAAGTTATATGGTTTGCCAGCTGAAGTATCAGGACTACCTGAAGAACACATATCACCCTCCAGAGGTATATTATCTGGTGCCTTATTGAAATGTTGTTAATTAATTATTATTATCAGAATCAACTTACAACAATCATAGGGCCATTAACCAAGCAAATGCCAGTCAAGGCCAACTTGAGTCCACTGGGATTGGAGGTACAGCTTGCACTCAGATTGGATGCTTTGTACCCCACTCCATAGTTGATTTTCAGAAGGATGAAAGGTGAGCATCTGGACTAACCTCTGTGTCTCCAGAAGAGGGCTAAAAAAGTATTAGATAGGTTAACATGGATTACTTGTTCTTGAATGCCCTCAATTACAATATGAATAGCATATCCTGGATCATAAGTTTTTATGACATATCAACTATGGAAGCTTTGGTCCTGGGTCCAAGAAAGTCCCTATATTTCATTGCAGAAGGACTTAAAGATTGTCCCAGGAATTGGAATATGACATGTACATGGCTATATCAAGGAATGCTTTGATTGCTTTGCCCCACTTTTTATTCCGACATCAGGTTGGATTGATGAAGAAATAATCAAAACCCTATGGTCAACACTCAACATAGTCTCCCCATCCACCCATGGTATGAATGCTCTGACTTGCCAGGAATTGCTGGATTTCCAAATGAATGACTCAAACTTCATGAAGATGATTCAGATGTGTACATCCATTTCTGCATGTCCAGAGCTCCACATATTTCCTAACTTGGCCCAGAATGTCTTAAAGCCAAAAGCCTGTCAAGGAAACTTACTCTTGCAAAAAGGTCTTTGGCTTTGGCTGTCAAGAAATTTCAAATTCTGGAAAATACTGTGTTACCTGAGCAGAGGTTGGCCTGGAAGAAATAGGAAAAGTGGGCTGATCAGAACTGGATATTGGTTCTCTTAGTAATGGATGTATTTGAACTTCAGTCACAAAAAGGTATTCTAGTATTTGTCAGGTCTTTGGTAGTTTCCCTGACATTAACTCAGCCTCACAAGCCAGCACACCCAGCTCTCACCCAATCCTCTGTGCCAATGATTATCCTTTACCAAGGGTGTAAGCAGCCAAAAGTTATCCATATGGAATACCAGTCAAACATTGGCCAGAAAATTGGTAGAAAATTCCTGCAAGAAGACAGTAAGCAACCCGTTATATACAGTCAGGGTGATACATAATTCTGATGTTGGGATATACTGGTGGGCTTGCTGCTCATTGAGGCAATCCAGCCCACTGCCTCCAAGGTGGTTCTCAATACCCTGGCCTACTTCCTGCACAACTGGAATGATGCCAAGGGACTTTTGAAAGATCTCCAACAGTTGTCAGCTGACAACTTCATTATGGTGGGGAGTGCACACCAATTGCTTCCTGATTGTTTGCCCAAAGTGGACACCCTGAATTTTAGCCTTTGGAATGCATGGTGGCTTTTGGATTTGGAACTGACCTCTCCTAAATCCAAAGAAAGCTTGGTGATTGATGCAATGGAATATTTTTCGGTATGAGCTACCAACCATACCAACCTTCAGTCTCAAATCATTGTAGAATAAATGGCTGATTGAGGAGTCCCCTTGCAATGAAGTTCAAAATCAGAATTTGGACAAAGATTGGGAGGAGCTGATTCAAGAAATGGATGGGTTGATTTAGGAGCTGATTGCCAAGAAGAATTCCCTGATGACTGCAGAGATGAATTTTATTGCCTTGATGAGGCTTAGGAAATGGTAGTAGAATAAATTTTGTTTTGTTCACACCATGGGGAAATCATTGCAATTATATTCACAAGTATTCAACATGCAACTGCAGTCAAACAGTGCTGTCATAGGTGGTGAAGTTGCATTGTGAAACATGAACATATTCATGGACTGCCTCATGGATATAGAACAAGATAAAACCCTGGTTATCTTTGGTATGTCCCACCCATGCTCTGACAACTGTCCAGACAATCTAATGATGGTACTGGGGTTGTACCAGAGGCATTTGCCAATGCTTGGCAATACCATGTCAAGGTTCTTATACTCTCCAATGGTGACCAAGAGGTCAGACCACTTAGGGCAGCCATTCATATCCAAGCATATGAGGCTTGCACAATGGGTATTGACAGATACAACATTAAACACAGATAACCAGATGGCCCAGGCCTCCTGCATTTCCATCCTTTGTTTTGGCCCCATTTATTCAACTTGATCAACACCTCCTGACCTGATTTGTACATTATCAGATGCATGATCATCATGGCCCCTGTTAGAACTGCAGTTTGTGCTGACACAGATTGCAGCCATTTGAACCATCTGTTGTTATGTTGGAACTCCTTCAAATGGAAGCCAACTTCATGCTCAGTGGTTGTAGACTGCCCTGGATGATTTATGTAGAATATGGTTCCCCAAAGATGGGCCTCATCTTGGAAATACTTTGTCAAGGAACTCCAGTTTTGACTGGTTACTCCAGTTATGCTATGGGTCAAGGGACCACATAATGTAGTATATTTGAGTCATGAAGAGTGTTCTAACCTGCTTCTAATTTGGATGTCAGTTGCAATTGCACCTGAGACAGGCCACACATCAAGAGGGACCAAGGTTCATGAAGCAGCCTGAATGCAGCAGATGGTTGACCATTGTGGCAGACCCTGCAGGGTGTTGGTACATTGTTGCCATCCATATTGACCAATCCTGCACAGAGTAGATGATATGTAGACTATTGGTACTGACACACCCTGTGTGGGGTGTGTATTTGGAATGGCATCAGTACTGGTCCACCCTGCCCAGGTGGATGGCTGTTATATCGTGGGTATCAACCCACCCTGTATGTGGTGGGTGTTTGGAATGAAATTGGTACCAATCCAACCTGCCCAAGATAAATGGTGGATATACAATCAGTACCAACCAACCCTGTGTGGGGTGCATGTTCAGCATGCCATCCATACTGACCCACCCTGTGCAGGATGGGTGTTTGACATGCCATTAGTACTGACCCAACCTGCCCAGAATGGATGGTTGATATACCATTGGTACCAACCCATGCTATGTGGGGTAGGTATTTGGCATGCCTTGCTACCAATGGAACTTGCCTGGGGTGGATACTTGATATACCATAGGTACCAACCCACCATGTGTGGGGTGGGTATTCAGCATGCCATCAGTGTGGGGTGGGTGTTCAGCATGCCATTGGTACCAACACACACATTGCAGGATAGGTGTTTGGTATGCCATTGGTGCTAACACAGCCTGCCTGGGGTGGCACCCTGCCCAGGGTACAAATTTTGTATCCCAATTTGTATTCATATCATATAATTGTTAGTGTTATTACAATGTGTGTAAAGAATGCATGTCCTTATCTAGGATTGTTAGCAATGATCAATACTACTGAGAAATCAGCTGGCGTTCCCAAGAATATTTAATGAAATCTGTTCATGCCTGTTGGAATGGTGAGCATGTATGAATTCCACTGGCATGTTCAGTCTTCATCCTCTGGCCATCCACATCTTTGCAACATGATCCCAGCATCTTCAAAGACCATTCACTAATGAGTAGCAGATTCAATTCTGGAAATTGTTACCTGTATCCTGCATCATTTGAACTGGCATTCCCATTCACTGCAAGCCCTCTTTTGTGGCAACACTCTGTGGGAATACTTCATGGCGATGTTTATTAGTTGGACATGGAATGACCAAGTGTGAATATTCCATACCTTCCTGCAAATCCCTTCATAACTCCCTCATCTTCTCCTTCCAAAAATCATGCTGAAGGAGGACTTTAACAGGCTCAAGTAGCCTAGTGACCAGATCTTCATTGACACTCCCCACATCATCCATATCCATCATCTCAATGTCTGCCCCTTCCTGCATCATGTCTGGTGACAGGAGAAATAGAATGCTGAGTGTATTCAGCAGGACAGGGCATTGGTTTTGCCAACCATCTTTATGTCCTCCAAAGGTGTTGGCAGGTCCACCTTGAAGGTGTTCTTGATTTGGTCTGATTCTGATTGTTCACAATTGATCTTCTTGAGATGGTGATGAAGGAATTACCTCAGCTACAACTCCACAAATGATGTAATCAAACATTCAACATTCAAATTGTAGGACTTACCTGGCAATTGGAGCCTAACATGTCATGTCATTGCAGAGGAAGACGTTGTGACAAGGGTAAAAACCGAGTTGCAGCCAGTTGCTTTTGTTCCACATACCATGGGAAGTTGTAGCTGAGACACAATGGGATCCACACACACAAAACAGCATTCAGTGATGCCTGACAATCTCAGCTAGCCGAGTTGTGGGTCTGATCAGCCAAATATTTAAACAGCTTTCTTCTCTCACTTCCTGTTCTCAACAGTTTCTATATTGCTTCCTTCCACCACTTGGCAGCAAACTTCTAACAAGCAATGGTTGATGTGGCATTGTTTGCCATCAAGAACCTCTTCAATGTCAGCTTTGCCACTGCTAACCCAACCCAACTGGCTTGCATTTGGGATGAGGTGACTGCCAGCCTCAAGGAATAACTTGTAAGTCAGATGGCAATTTGTGTACATGTAGAAGAACTCACTTTTCTTGTAGGGCATTATCCACATAGTTCTTGGTGACAACCCAGGTGAATTGACCAGGCTTGTCATCCCCCACTTTTTCATTGCCAGCAAAATCCCTGTATGCAGCCAGAGAGAGGGACCACAATAGTGGCCAAATTTCAATGCAGTAGCACAGGGCGATATGAAGGAAGAGCTGAGCCATCCATGGATGTGGTTTGTGCTAGAGGCACATGACAAGGAAGCCAGTGAGTTATCAACAACTGGTGGGACACCTGGAAAAGGGTCTGCAAGGTGCATGTTGGAGGCGGGAATGGATAACAACCCTGTCACAGAGATTGATAAGGAGAAGAAAGTTGACAATGGGAAAGGGAGGGATATAGCAAGGATGAACATGGAGGAGGATGACAATGAGGTAATCATCAAGCAAGAAAAGCTTGATGAGGCCAATGCCTTGCTGCAGAATGAATCACATGGCCTGTTGGCATTGCCAGCCCACTGCCCTCCTCTGTTGCCAACTCCAATGATGCTTTTGCTCTCTGTCCAAACTGCCAACACTGACACCAATGACAATGCTGACACTCCAATGTATGATCTCTGCATACAGCTGCAAATCCCATATGTTGCAAGACCACCAGACACATGGGGCAGAAAGAAGGAACTTACATGCTTGGCATTTCACAACCACAAAATGTGGTGTTTATTGGTCACCAGCCATGCCAAATTGGCATCCCAACTGCCATCACAGCTAAAGGAAAAAGTAAACACACAACTGGCTAAGCAAAGCTGGCCTGAAGAGGGCAATACAGGAGCATTCCCAGGACCTAGCAAACAACTGCAAAGGTTGAACTGGCCAACTTCCAGCAGCCCACCAGTTGAGGCAAAGCTGCCAGGCAATCCACTCAAGCCATCCCCAAAGTGTGGCAGTTGCAACAGAAAAGGCTTGCACATAGTTGAACATTCTATTGACACTTCAACCATCATCAAGCAAAGCCAACATGATGACAGCCAGCACATTCAGTAAGTGCAGCACTGGTGCTCTTCTCATTCAACTGATAGTATTGCTTGCAGTGTTTGTAGGTGTGGTAACCCCATCCACCAAGGCCCCAAGAATGGTGCCATTGGAAAAGCATGTTATATCTGCTTTTTTGCTAAGTCACATTCCATAACTCTGGCCTTTTGTTTCTATGAACTCTGAAGTGTTCTTGGTCACAAGATTGCCTAGGGTTGTTGGACAGGCATGTACAGTGATCCTTTGTCATTTGACTATCTTTGATATTCTGTTCTACTATTTGCATTATCTTGACAGGTGTTGATACCAGGGGTTACATCAGTAGCTGCCACTGCCTTGTCTCACCTCCAACATGTAGGAATTCCTGTAAATGCTCTGGAGTTACCAATGCTGTTGTTTTGTGACAGGTGGGTCCTTCAGAGTTTTGATGGAATTGCCAATACTGTCACTTTTTTCTGTATATAAACTTGGTACTCTGCTCCTGTAACCTCAGTTCAAATATTAATTCTAGTTCTGATCATTTCCTACCTCTCTGCCTCAGTTTAATCCCTTCTCTCATTTCTCTTGCTCTCAGCTTTTACACTCTCCTCACCCTCTGACCCAACCTCCAACCTTCTGACCTCTGACCTCTGACCCACTTCACAACCCTCCAAAATACTTGGGACCAGATTTTGACAAGGGTGCACCACATAAGGTGAAGCCAATATCCCTTCAATCCAGTTACTAATTCTGATGTTCTGGAGTTTGCCTGGGGATCAGTCCCATCTTTAACACAGCGACCAACTGGGGCAGGCAAAGTGTCTTGTGCAAAGCATGAGGCATTGTATGCCCACTGCTTGGTCTTGCAACAAAGGGTGAGGGCAATGGAGGTGTGGGTTCAGATGTTGGGGATGGTTGTTGAGAGGATGTGAGACACTGCAGACAGTATAGAGAACACCAACCTGGATGCTGATGGCATTTCCATTCTAGAAGACATTGCTGAACCCATTGGATTCTTTTTCCATGCCACTGCCATCCCCACAACCAGCCACACCACAATGGAAGTTCAACCACTCACCAGTACCCCTTTGGCCACCACCCCTTTGGCTGTCACTACAGTGTTCTAGATTCCACCAGGCATTCAACTTGGCCATTTTCAGCAGTATCAGCAATTGATCACCAATAGATCTGAGCTGGCTCTGCAGTGATCACTATGCCTGCTGCAACCACCAATGGTCCCTGGCGTCACATCAGTCCAAGAGCTACCAGATGGAAATGATCATGGCAAAGTGGAGATGCTGAACCTGTCAGAGTAGCATACAGTCTTAATTTGTAACTTGTCTTATATGATATACAAGAATGCAATTTGTACATAAAAAGTTGTGAAAACAATGTGAATTGAGAATTCCTAGCCTTGAGATGTTGACCTTGGCTTCTTGCTCACTTCTCTAGACATACCTTGCCAGACATACATTGCCCTTTTATCTTCTTAGTGAATTTACTGATCAGACTTGCATTCAAGTCCACAGGTGGAGGTGGTTTATGTTCCCAAGTTGGTCTTGCAACTGTGGTGGTAAATTCCCTTACAACTGGATGTTGTTGTTTGGCATCCAATGCTATTAGTAATACTGATGATGGGCCAGGATCAGCAATTGGCAAGGCAAGAACAGAAAGTGGAAGGGAGATCTTCATAGAGTGCTTGCAAAGATTGGAGAACAAGAGGATCAAAGGTGGAAGTGGAGGAAAGTTTAGAGGAAAGAACAAAGTTGATGGTTTTCACAAATTATCAAGAGAGGAAGAGGAAGTAAGGCGATCAGGATGGCAGGAGAGGGTGTCAGGGGCAATGAGAGCAGTACCAGGAACACAGATGATTTTTAGATCAGAATCAGCAAGGTCAAGGAGCCAATGGGCTTGGTGATGGTTGAGAACCTGAGGCTTCTTAAAGAATAAGAGGTTCTTATGATTGGTGAAGACCTGGACAGAGAAGGGGGATCCATGGAGGTATTGACATCATGCTTTTAAGGCACGGATAATTGTGAGCAGTTCACAATCATAGATGTTGTAGTTTTGTTCTGCAGGAGACAAGGATTCAGAGAGGCAGGAGCAAGGGTGCCAATCACCATTAGAGTTGGTTTGGAGTAGTATGCCTCTGGAGGCACATAGCAAAGCATCAGTGGTGATGGTGAAGGGAGCAGTAGGACCAGGGAGACAAGGACAGGTTTGGAGGGGAAAATTTATTTGAGTGGGTTGAAGGTGGATTGGCAGTGGGAAGTCCATTCCCAAGAAAGGTCTTTCTTGGTAAGATCAATGAGGGGATGTGCAATGGTGGAGTACTCAGGGATAAAGTGATGGTAGAAATTCACAAAGCCAAAAAAGGAATGAATGTCTTTGACTTTCTGAGGGGTCAGCCATTGAGCAATAGTGTCAAGTTTAACTGGGTCCATGGTGAGTTCTCCGGGTTTCATGATCATTCCTAGGTAGTCCACTTCTTTGGCAG
>JBBPQO010000114.1:0-16664 GCA_038092535.1 Xerocomus subilludens | reverse complement strand
TAGGAGGATATGAGCATAGGGGAATATATGCTCCTATACTGCTGAGAACATGCCCCCTCTTCCACCCTACATCTTTTAGCTTGCCAATAACTCCTACTCCCACATGAGGCATACTGCCCAGGACCAGTCCCTCATCATCAGGTACATCCTCCTACTGTATTTCTGGTATGGTTTGCTCATCTTCCATCATTCACTGTAGTGGCAAGACTGGCAGTGGAAAGTTGGAAAGCTGCCAGCTTGCCATCAAGACACTGCTAGAGCTCTTAGTTTCCAATCTGAAAAAGAAGATGTAAGCTTGTGGACCAGGTTCCTGCTGATAAGTTTGCCTTAGAGGCCTTCAGCAATGCTCATATCCTCTTCAATCCAAACATGTCATGCTTTGGAAATTATTCCAAGCTTCAGGTCTCCAACAAGGAACATCTTTGTGGAATCAAATCTCTTGACTACTATCTGAACTAGAAGTACCATCTAGTGAATGGAATTTCCACATCTTCTACTGTCTGATGGCTGGTGCTTTGCCAGAAGAGCATCAACATCTCCATCTTGTCGACAAGACTCAATACTGATACCTTGGTGTTATATTCATGCCTTTTCACTAAGTCAAATTCCATAACTCTGGCCTTTTGTCCATATGACCTCCAAAGTGTTCTCAGTCATGAAACCATCCGGGGTTGTTGAATAGGCATGTGAATCTTTGTCATTTAATTACCTTTGATATTCCCTTCTACCATTTGCATTATCTTGACAGGTGTTGATACCAGGGGCCACATTAGTAGCTGCCACTGTCTTGTCTCACCTCCAACAAGTAGGGCCTCCCAGAAATGCTCCAGAATTACCAATGCTGTCATTCTATGACAGGTGGATCCTTTAGAGTTTTGATGGGATTGCCAATACTGTCACTTTATTTTGTATATAAACTTGGTACTCTGCTCCTGTAAGCTCAGTTTGATTATTGATTCTAGCTCTGATCACTCCCCACATCTCTGCCTCAGTCTAACCCATTCTCTTGTCTCTCTTGCCCTCAGCTCTTGCACAACCAAACCTCTGCCCCTTGACCTCTGACCCCTGACCCACTTCATAACCCTCCAAAATACTTGGGACCAGATTCAACAAGGGCACACCACATAAGGTGAAGCCAATGTCCCTTCAGTCCAGTTGCTAATTCCAGTGTTCCAGTGTTTCATCTGGAGATCAGTCCCATCTTTAACACTTGGTCAGCAGATTGGCACTGGTGTCCACTCCAATGGTGTCTGTGATGACAATGCAATAACTACTTCTCTTATCAGTTTATATTACCATGTAGTATTGTATGAACTTCCATAAATGAATGGTTGTGATTAGTGTTCAGAGTCTGGTCTCAAGACCTGTTAAACACCAAAACCTAACCAGACATTAACCAAATAGGACTGGGCTTGAAATCAGTCTTTATTGGTTTTGGTCTCAGTTACAGCTACTACTGACATTTGTAAAGACCATACAAAACTGGTTAGGACCAGTTAGGACCAAAAATACATGAAAGAAAATCCATGTCACTGCCAGTAAGATCCACCAAGTCACTAAACTCCTTGTTAGCCTTGTACAACACCCAATACTCTTGCCAATAGACATTTGTCACCTCCTTCAAATTGAGGCCTGCATTATTGACAATCAAGTTGTTCCAGGCATATTTGAGAAATTGAAGTTCCTCATACTTGTTAGAATCCAAATTGAATGGCAGTCTGTGGAAATCTTGGCCCCAGCTGAAAACAAGTGTTTACAAGGAACTGATGACACAGGAATAGCACAAATGTCTTGTGCAATCCATGCAAGAGTAGAATATGTAGTGGCATGGTTTGACCACCAGTCCATGAATACTTTTGGTAGCATTCACTGGTAGATTGGCAAGGCAATACTGCAGTTCTGCCATCCATCCTAGCATTGCACCATATCCAGCTTTCTTCATGAGGGTGCAATGGTGATGATCATATTCAGATGCCAGCATACTGTCATCTCACTGGAGAGTTTGTGTGGTGGTGTGCTATGTTACACAGGCATCTTTCCTCTCTTGCCAATACTCTTGCATTGTTGACTCGATAACTTTGAGTGCTTTGTCATGCCAGTTCTGAGCTTACTCATTCCAAGCAGCAATCTCCTTTTCTTGTTCTTCAGCTCCACCCCATGCCATTTTGATGTAGTCTAATTTGTAATACAGATGAGAACTGAATATGGCAGGTTAGCAAATAAGTTAAAGATATAGATAAGGACTCACCAAGTGCAAGATTATATCCTGGCTTGTTATCAAATTGACTGAAGCACTTCACAATCTCATCAATCCAGTCTTGGAGCATATTCCTATAAGCCAAGTACTGGGGTAGAATTTGTTTCTTCTCCCATGCCATCAAGAGCTCCTCAATTTCTGGAATTGCATGCCAAAGAGTAGCACAGCCTTTGCTCAAGAAAAGTTGTTGGATGTTGTTTGCATCCTAATTGTTATGATTGAACTATTCTCTTTCACATTTTCTTCTTTCTTTGTCAACCTGATTATACATTTACATTCCACGCCAGCATGTTACCAATATCACCTTGTTTGTAATCAGGTTTATCCAATCTTCCATCTCTCCTGTATGTTTGTCACTATACTTACTTTCCTTCTGGTGATTGTCTGCTGTTTTCATATTTCTCAAACCTGTGATAAACATTTTCCTGTATTATATATATCCTATTGTTTCTTCTTCTCTAATTTGATCTTCCTTGACCACCTTGTACTCTTGTATCTGAATCTCATTGTGTCCCTCTTGATTGTTGTGAGGAATCCCTTTGACTCACTTGTCCACTCTTGTGGGAATCCCCCAAAGAAAAGTCCATAGTCCACCTTGAGGAATCCCCTTGAGAAAGTCTAATTAGTGAAGCCATGGGTGAGTCATTGCCAGCCTAGCTCTCAAGTCTCAACTACTCAACTATCAAGGGCTATGTTTGTTCCTAACCAGGACTTAGCATAACAAAAGATTAAGTTATCTTGTTAGGGCTACCTTCATTGTAGACTCTCTCTGATATCACCTTGTCTTTGTTGTCACCATCTCCCTGGGCCAACCCTTATCAAAAGATCCCTTGTCCACCAAGAAAACCTTGTTCTTCCATTCTTTCACAATCCATAGTTCGATCCTCTTCCACATTGCCATCTTCTTCCCCATCCCCTACCACTACTTCTTCATCTGTTTCTATGTCTGCCCCCACCATTACTAAGGAACTCAACCTTGGTACTCCTGAAGCATATGATTTGTTGGAAGATTCTTTCCAAGGATGAATCATGTCTGTTGGATTGTACCTTTCAATTAATAAACATATCTATAACACCAATGAGAGGAAGATTGTCTTTGCACTAGAAAGGACCTGCTCTTGGATGGGCCTCTTCCTATACCAACAACGCTCTCACAAAGTCAACCTTTGGAACTTACAACACCTTCATCAAGGAGTTAAAGAAAACTTTCTTGACCACCAACCTTGAGGGTAAAGCTTTTGCTATCCTCCAGTCTCTTGCTCAATAGGGAATGGATGTCCTTGTATACATCAACCAATTCAAAGTTGTCATCCATCAAAGTGGGATCACTGGCCAAACAGTTTTGATTTGTCTCTTCTGTGAAGGATTGAATCCTTCTCTCATGAAATGGATCTACTCTATGGACAATGTCCCTGCTACCATTAGAGAATGGTATGTCAAAGCAGAACATTTCCAATCCCAATAGAACCATTCAAAGCAGATCACTTCATGTCATGCACCTCCTAAGAAAAACATGACCTCCCCTCCCCAACCATCTATACCTTGGGCCAGAAGGTCTAAGGATTCTAATGACATGGATGTAGACTCCATCTGAATCTCTTAACTTACCCCCAAAGAACAAAAGTGATGCATGGCAAACATTATTTGTTTTAGATGCCAAAAAGGAGGATATCTTAGCAACCAATGTCTGACCTTTTCCAACCATCTGACCACCTCTTTGCTGAGACCTTCGAAGGTCCAACATGTCAAGAAGGAGGATGATCTCCCCACACTCCAGGAGATCAATGACAATGACAATGAACCTGCCAGGGTAGCTCATATATCTTTCTCTCTTGACAATCAGGGTTTTTCAATGGAGGGCTTCATTCGATGCCAAGTCCACCTCCTTCTGTAATGTGCACCTGTTACACGAAGCATATGCCAATGTCTGCTTACTTGACAACATTCTTGGGCAATACTCACTAAGAGACCAATGTCTGAGAAGTTGGCTTTCAAGAGACAACAGGGAGAACAGAGGTTCGAGGTAAAACTCAATAAAGAATAGTTCAGAGAACTCAGAGGGTTGAGACTTAATATGACACTTGTATTGTGTAGATCAAGAATAAAGAGTACAGAGGGTATGCGACAATACTTATACAAATGGCAATCATGCATGGACCAAGAAGATAAAAATCGCATGAAAAGACATAGAATATGATGGAATGTTAGGGAATACTAGCTGACATAAGAGAGACAGCGGAGGAGAGGTAAGTTTGATCAGAGGCAAAGAAGAGAAATGGAGTTACAACTGGAGACAAGGATGAACCCTTCTGTAGAGTAAGTTGTCCCTCTCCAAGAGTGATATGGAAGATGATAAAAGAATAGGATAATATGGTGAAAAGAAAGTAAAATCATAACAGCACCCCTGTAATTGTATCCACTTCTCCTAAAGCAATGAGAATTCTGATTCAATGGATCACCTCCTTTCACACTCTCCAAGTTGTCGATTCCCATGCCCTCATAGACAGTGGTGCAGAGATCTCTTGCATTGATTGGCAGTTCATAAGAAAACATTGTCTTCCAACTATGAAACTTGCTATGCCAATCAAAGTTCAAAACATGGACCAGTCATCAAACAAAAATGGAGAAATCTGTTATACTTGTACCTTCTTTATCAATATCAAGGGGATTTCTCAGAAGAATCTTTTCCATGTTATGTCTTGTGGAAAAGAGGACATTATCCTATGATTACCTTGGCTTTGAACTACCAACCTGATCATTGATTGGGATTCAACAAACCCTTTTGATCTCTGAATCCCTTGACCAATCAAAAGAGCTTTATGCAGCTCATTTTTCAGATACTGAATAACATAACACCCACTATCCAAGGTTTTCCTCTCCAAAAAGAAAATCTGACATGTTAATACCTATGCTACAGTCAATGAGAAACTTTATGACTATATGGGAGCAAGGACCAAAGAGAAATATATCATGGCAGCCCAAGAGAACTGGCTGGCATTTTGAACAATCTGAGGGGATTGCAAATGTTTTCTTCCAATTTCCCAGCATTGAGGAAGCTTATATTATCCACTGAACTTGCCATGGCAACTGAGGCTGCAAAACTGAAATCTACCCTTCCTTTTGCATTTTTTGACTTCTTTTCTGTATTTTCAAAAGAAGTGACAGATCATATACCACCATTCCATCCTTATGAGCATGAGATCAACCTCGATGACTCTTTTACTCTGAAGATTGGGAAGTTGTATCCTCTCTTTCCCAATGAATGAAAAGCCACCAATGACTTCTTGGAAGAGAATTTGACCTCTGGCCCCTGGAAAGATTCGTCCTTCTAACTCTCCACAGTTATCCCCCTTTTTCTTTCTAAAGAAGAAGGATGGCAAGCTCTATCTGTGTCAAGACTACTGTTATTTGAATGAACACACTATCTGTGATGCTTACACTCTTCCATTAATCAGAGACCTTATTGATAAGATGAAAGATGCCAATCATTTCACCAAAATGGATGTTTGCTGGAGGTATAACAATGTTCAAATCAAGGATGGATGCCAATGGAAGGCAGCCTTCCTCATGCATAAGGGACTTTTCAAACTGACTGTTATGTTTTTTGGTCTTTTTAATTCTCTGGCCACCTTTCAGCATTTCATGAATAACTCCTTTTGGGATATCATCTCTGAAGAATGGCTCATTATCTATATGAATGCCTTTCCCATCTCTTCCCCTGATTAAGAAACCAATACTGAACATACTCAATGTGTTCTTCAACAGATGCAGAAACTAGACCTTCATTTAAAGTTGGAGAAATGTCAATTCAACATTCCTAAAGTCAAACATCTTGGAATAATCATTAAGCAGGGACAACTGGCTATGGATCCAATTAAACTCAAAGGGATCACCAGTTGGCCCATTCCAGAAAAGCTTTTTAATATTCATTATTTTTTAGGATTCACCAATTTCTACCATTGTTTCATCCCAGATTATAATACCATTGTGCATCCACTTCTTGATCTCACCAAGAAATCTCATGCATGGAATTGGACTCCTGCTTGTCTGTCATCATTCAACTCTTTGAAGGGGTTGTTCCTCTCCAAGCCCATTCCTTATCTCCCCAATCTCTCTTGTCCTTTTGCCATTGCTGCTGATGCTTCCAAATATGCATCTGGCACCATTCTGATGCAACTGACATCAATGGAGATTAGCTCCCTTGTTCTTATCTTTCTCAGGCATTCTGTTCCACTGAATGAAACTATGATATTTATGATCATGAACTCCTTGCTGTTATTTGTGCATTAAAATCTTGGTGCCATTACCTCCATGGTTCTCAATCTCTGGTTCCAGTCTTTACAGATCACAAGAACTTGACTTACTTTCATCAAGCCCAGAACCTAAACCATTGACAGGCTTATTGGCTCCTTGACCTTGTCAACTTTGATCTTAAGATTATTCACATTTCTGGAAAACTTCTAGGTGGTCCACATGCTCTCTCTCATTGTCCAGATCTTCACCCTGATAATGAAGATAACATAGAAGTCATTCTTCTTCCTGAGTCCCTCTTTGTGAACCTTATTGATACCCAACTCCATAGTCATATTTCCTCTGCCTCCACCAGTGATCCATTGGTTCTTGAGCATCTTCAGACTTCTACCCAGCCAGATATCCCAGCCACTTTTTGCTCTTGGCTTTGTGACAGGCAATTTACTAAAGGTGTCCTTACCTATAAAGCACATGTTTACATCCCTCCCAATGAGTCCTTATGATGATCTATCATTTCTTATTGTCATAACCACAAGCTTCACAGCAGTCATCCTGGTTATCTTAAAACTTGTCAGCTTGTTGCTGCAGACTTTTGGTGGCCCAGTCTTGTTCAATATGTTCATTGATACATCAAGGCTTGTGGCATATGTCAACAGAATAAGGCCAACACTCATCCCACCTGCCCCCCCTTATTCCAATTTGCTCCATTGCTACCATCCCTTTCAATAGGTTTCATGTGACCTTATCACCAATCTCCCCCTTCTACCAATGCTTCCTTTGATTCTTTATTGGTTGTGGTCAACCATGGGCTTACAAAGAGGGTAATCCTCTGTTCCACCAAAAAGACTGTTATTGCTTAGGATGTTGCCACCTTTTTTTCCCATAAAGTATACCTCGGTTTTGGTTTATATAACTAGATTATCTCTGACTGTGGTCCTCAATTCACTTTCTCCTTCACTAAGGAACTTGAAAGTTCCTAAATTATGATCTATCCCTCTCCACCACTTATCATCTGTGGTCTTATGGGGAAACTGAATGTGTTAATCAAGAGGTTGAAACTTACCTTCAAATATTTTGTGGCACCAATCCAGGTTCCTGGGCTGAGAACATCTCTTATGTAGAATTTACTCACAATCACCACCCCAATTCTGTTACTGGAAAATCTCTATTTTTCCTTATGATGGATTACAAACTTTGTGCCCTTTTCTCCATTCCTCCATCCTTCTTTCTCCCTGCTGTTGACAAACAATTAAAAGCTCTTATCACTGCTAGGGATGAAGCCCTCACCTCCCATGAGCTAGCTCATCAAGTCATGGATTCTCACAACTCCTGGTCTTTCTCCCCATCTACCAAAGGAGATAAGGTGTGGCTCAAGGCAGAAAATCTCTGCCAATCTATTACCAACCCCAAATTTGCACCCAAAAAAGAAGAACCATTTTCTGTGATCAAGGTTCTCTCCCCTATCACTTATCAATTCTGTCTACCTATGGCATGGAAAATCCACCTTGTTTTCCATGCCTCCCTCTTATTGCCCTATTGTGAAAACAATGTTCATGAAAAGAACTTCCCTACACCACCCCCAGACCTTATTACAGGAGAGGAAGAAATTGAAATTGAATGCATTATTTGTCATTGAGGTACTCTGTTGGCTCAGATGTTTTTGGTCAGATAAAAGGGGTATACTGTGGAAGAAGATTCTGGGGTCTCAGAATCGGATATGAAAAAATGCAAAGTTCATCTTATTGGACTATAAAAACCTTCATCCTTTTGTTTTCTCTCTTTAGTTTCATTTTTCATCTTCTTTTCCTCATTTTTCCACTGATGGCTATCAAATTCACTTCTAGTTCTGATGTTATTATCCCAAATCCTTCTACTCATTCCTCTTCTGTTCCCAAGGTTGAAAGATTGTCTTCTCCTCAATCCTACTTCCCTGCTCCATTAGAAGTCCCTGTCCTCCATACACCATTGTCACCTTCCCCTCCAGGAAGTTCATTTGCTCCTCTCTCAGTTGACATTCCTCAGTATGCTCATACCCTCTGTGATGACTTTCTTGATGCCACCACCCTAGATACTGTGCATACCAATCTACAGGATTCTAGGCTGGCCCTTCCAATTAGAAGTTATCTAGATATGGGGTCACCTCTCTGGGCCCTGTATTGGGCTTACCTCCAAAATGAATGTCTTGGAAATACAATTTCACTGGCCACCTCTGAACTTAGGTTTCAACTTGTCTATTTCATGTGCCAAGTCTATTCTGAGATTTAGGGCAACCTCAATGTGTCTCTATACCAGTTGGGCATGTCAGACTTCCTAGTTGACTTGGACAGGTACCTCCAGCTTCATCCAACATCATTTTATATTCATCCTCCTCCCCTCCAAACATCTCCACTTCCTCCTCCCCTCTAACTTCAGAGGAGACCATGGCCCTTATTTGTGCTGAGTTGTATCATAAGTCTTCCTCAATTTTGCAACAATTGTTTCAAATGTTGAAGGATCAGCCATCAGAGAGTTGACTGTGTTTTTTATAAATGCCCAATCTGCCAGGCATTCAGTCCTGGTCATACTCAAGCTAGATGTCCTCATTATTGTCCCCACCATTTCCCTTATGCCTCCTCCTATGACTCATACTATTCATCACCCTCTTCCTTCTCCTACCCCTTGTCACATACCTCCTCCTTGTAATGGTTACCCATATAATCATGCACTCAAACATCATCATTTCCACCATCCCTGTCATCGACCTGTCCTCTTGGGCTAATTCTATCTCCCATGCTGAGTTCACTCATAATCACCACCCTCACTCCATGACTTTGGTCTCCTCTTTTTACCTCATGATGGGATATGAACTCTATGCCCTCCTTCTGTCCTTCCTGAAACTTCTCTCCCTGCTGTTGAACTTTAACTTAAGCAATTCTCCTCTTCTTGTAACAAAGCTCTAGCTGCTCACAAACTTGCTTGTCAAATTATGGCCTCTTGTATCCACAAAAACTATTCTCCTTTTATCAAAGGGGATTAAGTTTGGCTTGAGGCTTCTAATTTGAAATGCCTTATTACCAACCTGAGGTTCACACTGAAATGAGAAGGACCTTTTACCTTTAGCAAAGTGCTATCATCTATCACCTTCCAACTCCACCTCCCAAAAATGTGGCATTTTCACCTGTTTTCCATGCTTCTCTCTTATTACCCTATCATGAAAATCCCATTCATGGTAGGAACTTCCTGTCTCCACCCCCTGACCTTATTTCTGGTGAAGAAGAATATGAAATAGAACATCATTGTGGTCCACCCTCCCACCATTCTTATCTTGTCCAATGAAAAGAATGCTTTGCCAAAGAAGATTCCTGGGTCCCTGAACAGGACTTCAAAAATGCCAAGTATGCTTTGGAAGACTATAAAAAGTCTTCTTGTCTCTCTCCCTCCTCATAATTGTTTTTCCTTCTACTTTCATCCATTTCAATCCCTCTCTATCCTTCATCTTTTACTATGGCCATTTCTCCTTCTATTTCTCCTGTTCCCTTCATCAAGGTAATCACTAATGATCAACTTCAAACCCCCTCTCACACCTTACCTGTTCATCCTCCTCTCATCAAATATCTCCACTCTCCTCCTCCTGCCTAAAATCCTTATCCTGTTCATCCCATTCCAATTATGTTGGTTGATGTCCCAGAAAATGCCTACTGCCTCCATCCTCTTCCTGACAAACCTGTCATTCACCCTCTGGCTTATGCACTATGTGTTCAATATCTCTCTCTTCCTCTTGATGCTCACTTGCATATGGACACTCCTATTATATTTGGCTTCCCTCCAAAACCAACATCTGGCAGATGTCATTGCTCTTTCTCATCACTCCCCTTTCCAAGTCCATCAGTCATCCATTATCTGTGCTCTTTACTCTCATCTTGAGACAAATCTTGTTTTGGCCTTATATCAGTCAGGCATGTTTGACCTCATGTTAAATATTGAACATCACCTTTGGAACTTAGAGAACTTATTGCTCCTCCTCCTCCATCCTCTTCCTTGGCATCTTCCTCACCTCTAACCACTGAGGGGCTCTTTACCTTAGAATGAAAAGAAGCTCAGCATGAAGTCCAGACTCTAGGAACCATTAGTGGTGAATCCTATGACCATGTACTTTCCCCCTCTCATCCACAATGTCAACATGCTTGCTTTTCCTGCAGGTGTGTAGGTCATATTCATATCAATTGTCTCTACTATCAATATCCCACCTATTTTCAGTGGGGCCCTGGACTTTTGCAATATGACTGCCCTCATCATTGCTCCCCTCATCATATCATATCCTTCTCCTCCAGTTCATCATCTGGTTCTTCCAACTGTTTGTCTAATGGTTACCACCACCCCACTATTAGCTTACCAGATTACTTATCATTGTTCTCCTCCTCACCCACCTCTTGACAACAATACCTATGTTGACAACCAATGGGATGATACTGCTTGGTCCAACATTACTGGGTCTCCTGTCCCCACTTATAGTGGTCTCTGAGCAGGAGATCCCCTTCTTTTAAAAAGTTCTTCATTGGTGCCTCAAACCCAATAGAGGGGCAATGTTATGTTTCTTTTCTTTGCTTACCTTTGTTTACTTTCACACTAAACCTAGCATTGTATGATGTCTTGTAAGTTCAATCCTTACTCAACTTTCTCTCTTTGTCATCAGTGTTCTACTATGTTCTTCTCTATCCTTTTGTTTCTCAAACCTTCTCTCAAATATTTAGGATCTCACACTAATCAACCTTGTCTCTGTTGCTTTGTACTCTTAACCTTGATCTACTTGGTATTCTATAGGGTGTCTCAACATAGAAAATGTGTGTGTTATGTCAGCAAAGAAGAGTGTTAGTTAGCAAAAAGCACACTCAAAAGAGTGGGTCCTGCCAAAAAGAGAAGCAGTGCAACAGGCAGATGTTTAAGCTTGGCCTGAATACTTTGCTTATGTGAAGCATACAAAAATGGTAAATGTAAGACATGCTATTGGCACTGGGCACATGCATGTGCCACAGTTTCTCTGCTAGACCATGCACAAATGGCAGCTGCTGATCTATCTGCTCCTGATCCATGTAGATAACAAAGATAGATGGTGATATAACTAAGATTCAAGTTGTGGCATGCTTGAAATACCATGCTGCATCAATCCACCTGTCAGAAGCTGCTTGCAGCACTTCATGAAGCTCAGCAAGGACTAGCCCTTCATGTATATCTTCAAATGCTTTATACTGCAATAGAAGAGGTAAATGATGATAGTACTGACTCTCAAGAAAACTCTAGGTCCTCTGATGTTGAAATGGCATCATCACCCTCTCTTTTCTCATCCTCTATCAGTTCCTCCCCTCATCCCTCCGATGTTGATGCCTCAGATTCTTCTGATGGTGATATTGGTGATATTGTTCCCCTCATGGGCTTTCATGGAATCATATCTGCTCTTCATGATGAAGTCACCAAGGCTCGTATTCTCAACAATCGTCCCCCTTCTGCTCGTAACTCTTCCATTCATCTTCTGGACGAATGGAAACTTGATCATCCACATCTGTTCCAACGCAAGCTACGTGTATCCCCTGAAGTCTTCACTGAGATTCTCAATAAAATTCATCATCATGACATCTTTATGACCAACACCAATTCTTCCCAACTACCCATCTCCATTCAACTTGCCATTTTTCTAAATGGTGCAGGTCATTATGGAAATTCTGCTACATCACAGGATATGGCAGAATGGGCTGGTGTTTCTGTTGGCACTGTCCACAATTGCTATAAGCGAGTCATGGTGGCCATTTTATCCCTTCATGAAGACTTCATCCACTTTGACCTTGCTAATCCACGGGATCAGGAGGATAAAAGAAGGGCACAGGCATATGTTGAGGAGAGAACTTGTGCTGAGTGGAAAAAAGGATTTTTGACTGTTGATGGAACTCCCTTTAACCTCTATCAAAAGCCTGGCTGGTATGGTGAGAAGTTTTATGACCACAAGTGAATTACTCTGTTTCCAACCAGGTATGTATTTTCAGCCATCTTATTCACTAATGTTATATTATTTTCAGTTGATCATCTCTCCTCATAATCTTTGCATTGTTGATTATGCAGATGCAATACCTGGAAGTCTTCATGACACCCGTGCCTTTTGACTTACAGAGTTTGCTGAAGCATCTGAAAGGTTTCTTTAGGCCTATGAATGGATTTGGCTGATAGTCCATATGGCTGTCACACATGGTGTATTGTTCCTTTCAAAAAGCCTTCTGGAGGAAACTTGACTAGGAATAAAAAAAAATCAATTATCATTTGTCCAAGGTTAGTAGTCACTAGCAGTTGGCTGGTTCCAAGTTATTCAACTGGGTTACAATTTCATAGGTTCAAGTTTGGTCTGAGCACACATATGGCTCAATCAATGGCTGATTTCAGTCCTTGCAAGAGATTTGAGTTCAAATTCAATCAGAGCAGTGATGGGCATATGTCAAATCCTGGATTACAACATGCTTGATTCTTTATAACATGATCATTGAGATTGAAGAAGACTTGGGCATAAGCCAGTCTAGCTCTACATATGCAACTAAATATGATGGCTATGACAATGAAGAAGGTCAAGAGGAGGAAGAGGAGAAGGTGGAGGTGGAGGTGGAGGTGGAGAAAGGTCAAGGAGGGGATAATTAAATTGGATCAGAAGGGCAGAGATTTTGAGAACAACTGAAAGCTCAACTGTTGCATCATATTTCAAACTAACAGCCTTATCTAACATGAATCTACTACAACTGTTGTGAATACAAGTTGTTTGTGTCATAGGTTTTCTCTCCTCTTCTTTCCAACTACATTTGTCCTTGAAGACAAATGCTCACATGTATTACATATGTTCAAGTGTCTAGGACTACTACTTACTTTCTCCTTCTCTTTCTCTCTTGTTTTCTACACTGATACTTCAGGCTTCTCTTCTACGTGATACAGCGCATGTGCACATACATGTATGTACATGTTTTCTTTCCTTCTTGCCAGACTACAACATGGTGCCATGACAGTTTACTGCACATACTGTGGTGTAGTACTGCACTTCCCTTTTATGGTAGTTTCGAGGCTGTTTTAGACTGCACGCTGCATGGTCCATGCTCAGCACTTGCATGCATATAAACTGTAGTGTAGTGACTGTTTCAGCAGTCTTATTTATTTGACAATTTCATTCAGCCTAGGCTTGAGAGTGGTTTAAGATTTGACTATTCATCTATTCCTTGACACATTTGGCTTCACACTTGAGTGTCATCTCTACCATCATCATTTTTTTCTGTCATTTGTCATTGTCTTGCCCTTGAGGTTAGGCTTTGGAGTTTGGCTCATGCAACAACAACATGAATCAGATTAGCATATTATACTGTAACACAAATTGCATATAGTACAGACAATGTGGCTACAAGAGACTACACAAATATTATCAGAGCACAATAATAAACTAAGCAGAAAGATCAGGACATGATTATATCAAAGGTTATTAGATTCTTGTGTCTCACTGCCAGAAACTCTCTTTTCCATTGCCATCTGCTGAGTCTTGAGCTGCTCAATTTGGAGTTGGAGCTGCAAGGAAGTGAAATCCTTGTCCTTCATCACCTTCTCATGCTCTTGCTGCTTCCTCTGAAGGAGCTGCTCATAATTCCTCTGGTTGGTGCATTGCTTGGACTTATCTTTGTTTTGCCACACATCTAACTTGTACCAAGCTTGCTTCTTGAGCTTCTTTTCTTCATGTGATGTCTGGATCTACTCAAGGAGAAACTTGGATGCGGTGGTAAAATCAATTGATATTTTAGTAGCAGCCATCTCATGGCTGCATTTATGAGAAGAGGTGGTGGTGGTCAAGCTCAATGAGAAACCCTTGTCATTGTAATCAGAGAGGGGAGGTAACAAAAGAAAGGAGGTGGATATGTTGCATTTGGATGCAGCTTGAAGGTTGAGATTTGCAAGAAGATTGAATGCTGCCTGATCAGAGTCAGATGACTCCTTCAGTGATGCAAATGGGGCCTATAAAAAGATGTGTGATGTTGACAGTGCATTGTGTTGCAAGGAAGAGGGCCAATGCTGGTCCAGTGAATTGTCAGTGGATGCTGTGACATCAGCACCTGGAGAATGGTTTCCACCATCAAAAGTAGCACTGTATGAATCTTCATCATCATGGTCAAATGTGAACATAAAATTGAAGTTGTCTATGATCTCCCAACCTGTGCTTTTACACTGGCCTCCAACCTCAGGAACTGGTATGGATGGATCAACTGTACTTGAGGCAAAAGCAGGCAGAGTGGTGATTGAAGTGGATGGAGTGGACGAGGGGGAAATGAATAAGAGGGGGGCATCATGTGAGCCCAGAGAAATGAGAGTGGGGGGAGCAGTAAATGAGGGCTCCAGGGCAGCAAAGAACAAGGGGGGAGCAACTGATGAGGAGGGAGTGGTGGGTGTGGTGATCAATGTCAAGGATGCAACAGCAGAGGTAACAAGAGAGTTGCTGAAGGTGGAGAAACTGGATGACAAAGAATTTGAATCCATTTCAAACAAGGCTTTTGCCTGGCCAGTGATGTTTTGGCCAGGAGTGGCACTACCATAGATGATGTTGTATGCCAGATTGCTCTTCCACCACCCATGGAGGTCATCAAACCATGGGAACCATTTCTCAACTGTGGCTGAAGATAAAAGTCAGTTTGATTCTTTGTAAGGCTGGCCAATTATCATACCAAGTAGTTTTATTGCTGAGTTGTCTTTGAGTAAATCATTGTATGTTCACCCAGCACCAGTCCACACCTGGAAATGTGGTATTCAATGGCAGGAACAAATTGTGCAGGAGCTTCCTGGCACAGATCTCAAAATTCCACTAATTTGTTGTTGCGGAAAATGGCCTTGGCAAGCTGAGTAGGCAATGGCATGGGTATACCCCTGGGTACCAGTGGTTATACCCACACCCATACCTGAGGTTTACCCATACCCATGCTCAGGGTATGGGTATCTGGCATGGGTAGAGAAATGTGTACCCGGGGTAGCACCCACCATGGGTCATACCCATGGGTACTCTTGTATATAGGCAATTGCATGGGTATGTTGATAGACCAATTGAAGACTGGTCTTGTAGAATTCCATATGGGTATGGTACTGGTTGGCCTGGCTCACACCATATCCATACACACAAACACCATGCCTGTTATGATTATGGGTAGACACCATACTAACAACCCCTGGTGTTTTATAAAAACTGTGGGTATCAAAAATGCAGCCACAGCCCAACCTGTGCAGGGGTGGCTGTCCTGGACAGCCACCACACAACAGCATGATAGGTCACATGATCTGTGTTGCACAGCCACAGTTGTGGCTGCACACAGATGTCCATGCAATGTGGCCATCCAGGACAGCCACCCCTACACAGGTCGGGCTGTGGCTGTGCAGATCATGTGACCTATCATGGTGTTGCATGGTGGCTGTCTTGGATGGCCACACTGCATGGACATCTGCACACAGCCACAGCCTGACCTGTGTAGGGGTGGCCATTCTGGATGGCTGCATTGCATGGACATCTGTGTGCAGCCACAACTGTGGCTGTGCAACACAGATCATGTGACCTATCATGCTATTGTGTGGTGGCCATCTTGGATGGCCACACTCCACTGCTTGTCCAAAAAACCAGACCAGACCTGAAAACACTACATGTATCTATCAAAAATGTAGCTGATTTGCAAGCATCTGCCATGTTTGTAGGATAGATATGAAGAGAGAGAAAAACATTGGTTTTTACTATACTACCAGACCATGCTGAAAATATGTGTACAGATTGGTCTTCACAATTGACCAGTCAAGACTCATTTTTGACCAAGTAGTAACCAATCTTGACCAGTTTTTGATGGTTTTATCTAAAGGTCAGACCCAGACCCATACTCTAGTGGTACCCATACTGGCTAATAAGAATGGAGATGAGGAGTACATAGTTGTACTGTTCAGAATTTGAAGCACAGCATTCCTTTGCTCTATGAGTGTAGGTCTTTGCTGAGGCTGACCTTAGTCATAATAGCCAAGAGATACCCCTGTGATATCCATGTGATACCCATGATGGGTATTACATGGGTATATACTCTCATGGTCATGGGTATATATCCATACCCATATCCATGTAGGGGGTATGGGTATATGCCAGGGGTAT
>JBBPQO010000113.1:0-16770 GCA_038092535.1 Xerocomus subilludens | reverse complement strand
GTGCGGCTTCTTTGGCAGCAGCTTCCAGCATTGATCGGTCGAGGAGTCGAAAAGAGAGCGAGACTGGTATGCCAGGCATTGCGGGCGTGGGTGCTAGAGGTCTCGCCCGCGACCCGAGCAAGCATGCTCCGTACCACGCCTTTGCAGGCCCTGGTCCGCAACCACACGAGCTCCAAACGAGCAACGGGACCATCCGGAGTCAACGTGGGACGAACTTAGATGTTCTCGAGGCTGCCAGTCTTGGCGCTAGCACAGCCACTATCGCAGGCGGCAACGTCACTCGAAGACCCTCGGAGACCACGCAGAATACCCACTTTAGCGGTCGTTCGCAATTTGGCTCGATGAGTGGTCATCACCCGCCGTTGCAACCCGCATATCCCGTCGAATCATATTACCCTCAACGGCATGATTCCCTTTCGCCGGATCCGTTCGCTGCTGGATACCCGCCTGTCATGTCCGTGTCTACTGCGCTTCCCAATCCGCATGATACGACGACGTTGCCCTCGCCGTCCCTTCCTGGTCACCAGTCTGATCATAATGAGGATTATGCCGAGTTTGGTTCGTCGACTGGGTTACGGAGTGAAGAACCGCGGATGAGCTACCAAGACGATACCGATTACAGTCATGGGAACCGCATTTTGAGGGTACGTCGGGGTTGGTCGCTCTGTCTTGTTTACTCACCCTGGTTTCCCAGGTCGCCAACGAGTAAAAATTGGACAATCGACTCTGAACGATTGTTTCCGCCTTGCGACTCCTCTCTCTCACTGTTTTGCCGTCAGATCTCCAATACGTGTTATGCCCGAATTGGGATGGTGTAACTCTTGTCGTTCCTTCGTGTCTATTGCTACCTAGGTCGTACCACGCCCGTGGGAGTTCAAACACAGGTTTTGTTATTTCTTCTTTTGAGTGTGGCTGTCGTTCACTTTCACCGTTTATTTATTCGCGTGTATCCCTTAATCCTCTACTGCTTCATACCTCGTTCTTGACGCTGTAACGAATACTACGTAGTGCTGTGGAATAGCTTGCGATCATTTTTTTTGATTTCACTGGCGTCCTGTGTCGCGTGAAGGATGGGATCCGACGGACCCGAGTGGTCGAGGGTCGTTTGGAGTGGGACCAGGATTTGTCCATCTGTTGGTTGTCGAAATTACATCATTGAAAGGGGGGGCATGATAATGGAATATAATGCATCAGTGGCACATAGCATAAAAACCTGGTCTAACCTAGAGAAAACCCTCAACTATTTACACAACTATGGCAGTATGCACCCAAGAAACATCATGTGGAGTGGTGGTGTACATCCTGTATCTCCCTCCTTTGGTCAACCTAGCTTACCACCTTATATATACCATGATCAATCAAATCAGGGATGTATAACAGGACTCCACATTGTGTTTCCCAATGCATACAATATGTTAAGTGTACAGTACAATACAATGACTGGGAAGGCTCCTGTATTTATTTAGGTCAACCTACAATACCCTGCCCCCCAGTCCCCTATACCATGGTCAATTAAATCCAGGATATATAGCACCACTCCAAACTGCATGTCCCCATTCCATACAACATCATAGAAGTATGATAGAACAATTGGGCATGCTGCTGAATTTATTTTGGTTGACTGAGATTACTATGTCCTCCCTATACTATGCTCAACTAAATCAGGGATGTACACCACCAACCCAAATGGTGTTTTCCCAGTGCATTCAACAACATAAGCATGCAATACAACTACTGGGAATGATCCTGCATTTATTCTGGTCAACCTAGATTTCCACCTCCATCATCCTTGTATAATTAATTACCAAAGATTCTGTCTGCTGTTTTCTCTAAAGTTTATGCTGGTACATCCCAATGGGACTATCTACAAGCTTCAATCATTATTTCCTTCAAATCATGGTTTGCAACTTGTAATTATAATTACTCCACCCTCTTATATAGTAGTGGATGTGAATGATGACAACAAATGCAGTGCCTATTTAGTGCTATGCACAAAATAGAATTACAATCAGAAGACAAATATATCGTCTGTAGTTCAATGTCAATCATCAATAACAAAGAGATGCCAGACCTTGAGGAAGAGAAGAGCAATGATCACTTCTATGACATAGTGAATGGAGATGATGGAGCAACCTCAGCAAGTAGAGGAATATCCTTGTGAAACTGGAAGTGGCATCCACAATATGAATATCCATTGAGGAGGCTTTGATTGGGAGCAATGAGCTGAGCATGTCAAAGACAGAGTCTATTAAGCTGCTGCAACAGTCATATGAGTGATTACTGAGTTGCAAAGGCAAGTACACACTGGCTATATAAGTGGCCTTGATATAGAAAGGAGGACCTGCTTCATTTATGAAAATGGGATGGAGCAGGCCCACCTGCCTACTGTACTTCACATTGTGGCTGAACAAATCAGAAGGACAGAAGAATATTTCCATGCTGCACAGGCTGCATTGGAATAGGCAAGATCTATGTAAGTTCAACTCCAAGAGAAGCCCTGCAATAAATTGACAAGGCAGCAACAAGGCTTTTTGATCTGGAACAGACATTCAGAAGGGTCCAAGTTCAATAAAATCACCTATCCTTGGAGTAGTTTTTGGATAAACAGGGACAGGGCTATAAGTGCTTGACCATATCTTGACAACAGTTTGGACCTAAGTGATCCAATGCATTGGGAAAGATCCATGATCATCCCAGAACTGGATGAGCAGCCCTACCTCAATTTGGCACTAGTGCAAGGATCCCTGCAAAGAGAAAGAAGAGGAGAGCTCTCTATATCACCAAGATGGTGTTGGTCTCACCTATTTGATACAATACATGAAAAAGAGTCATGCAAAGAATGTAATGCACAACAAATGCATATGACTAGGAATATCCTAGATGAATCTGCCAACTTGAAAGTAATACTGAAATATCCATCTTAGTTGGCACTATGACACTATAATAAGGAATGGAACAAGAGAAATAATGCCCCACCTCAGGGAAATTCTGAAAGTCTCTGACACATGATGAGTGCAATGCAAATCCTCACAGAACTAGTTGCAAATTACCAATGTGCGATATGCAGAGTAGGTGAGAAATCTGTTTTCTGCATGAATGCACTATTGCATTGGGGGGGACCCCTATTGAGGTCCAAAATTGCATCAACACATTTAATAGCATTGACATAGGAAGCCTACAACTGGAACCACCACATACTGTAGTGTATTTGTGTCATGTAGAGTGACCTACCCTGCTTGTAACACCTCAGGCAGCACTTTTTTTGAACTCTGATGGTCTTACAGACCCATTTCTGTTGTAGGTGGTAATGGGTCTCTTAGACTGTGGTTCTTGCAGGCCTTGCATGGCTAAAATCAGATAAGCATTGTCCTGGCCCCATTCAAACCTTGAGCATGCCTCAA
The DNA here is from genome assembly GCA_038092535.1 of Xerocomus subilludens. Lineage (NCBI taxonomy): Eukaryota > Fungi > Basidiomycota > Agaricomycetes > Boletales > Boletaceae > Xerocomus > Xerocomus subilludens. Next base: position 13,369 of record JBBPQO010000113.1, on the reverse strand, counting down.
TTGATCCATCCACTGAAAATCTTTCAAATCTGTCTGCCCTCACTTGGGCCTCATTTTTGTCACCAATAATCTCATGAATCCATCTGGCCTCACTTGAGCCTTGTTTGGGCCACATCTGCACCTCTTGTTCAATTGGACCTTGACACTTTACATGTTATATCAATTTATGTTTATTTTTATTTTTATTTTTATTTTCTCTTGTTGCCCTGTTTATGCATGGCACCAAGACCAGGTACTTGATATGCTCAGGTTGCCTCTGAAGGACTTGGCAAACACTTCAAGAGTCCCCAGCATCTCTGTGACAAATGGAAAACTCAACATTATGTTGAGATCACTGGTCAATCTGTCAAACAGTGCCACTTGGCTGCTTGCCTTGAAGAACTTCAGTGTGAGGTTCTATCCTCCCTGTTTTCCATTCAACCATTAGTAGATCAATCTGATGATAAGCTTGCATATGATAACTATGTTGACCCAATGGATCAAGAGTTCACTCTGAGCAGCAAGGGTGAATACCAAATTGTTGATGACCCTGAGGTGCTGGATGAAGACTTGCATGCTCACAATCAAGAATCCAAATAGATTCATGATCTCTCTGGTCAATGTTTATCCAACAGCTGGAAAGCTATTATCCTGACTTTGATCAACCTGTGCCTCAACTATGCCTTGTAAATGCTAGGCAAGCCCTTTCCACCATTTTCATCAACCATCACTTCCAGTCAAAACTGGTCAGGACATAGGGGAATGTAGGCTGATAAAATCAGATTCAAGGGTGATGAGATCAGATGAGTGATATTGTCATACTAATGATCACTATCAATTATTTTGTGTTGGTTTTTTGTGATGAATTTAGCAATGCAATGTATGTACATCATACAATATTTGTAAATACACATTGTCTAGATTGCATCACATTGCATTACATCACTGATACTGCCTTCATTTTGTCTGTGTTAGTGCTATCATTGCATGTTGCTATGCAATGCAATGGTATGTGATGTATTTCCAGGCTACACTATATGGACTAATAGTGGTCCCTCTAATATTCAACTGCCTAAGTCCAAATGTATTTGACAGGCCCACTGTGAGCTAGTGAAACATGGCATGAGTAAGAGGGATGCAAAACAAGGACATTGCAAATGAGCATGTTTAGAGCAGGAGGTATATTCTTTATATTTCTCAATTTTCATTGAATTACACCCACAATTTGCAGATGGATGGGTGTACTGATGGGGGTCCATGCATGCACATCCAGGACAAATGTACTATTCTTTTTATCCTTGGATTGTCCTGAATTGTTCAGGTACAGGAGAATAACCTCAGATGAAGCCCAGAAGTTTCCAAATCCCATCTGAGTCCCTTTTCCTATCCAGAGCAAGCAAATGACAAAGATTGTTGATGAGGAACCCCAGAAGTCCCTGCACCATGTCCCTCTTCCCATTCAGAGCAAGCAGATGATGAAGATGGTTGTCAATGAATCCCAGAAGTCCCTGTGCCCAATCTCTCTTCCCATCCAGAGCAAGCAGATGATGAAAATAGTTGTTAAGGAACCCCAGACATCCCTGTGCCCCATCCCTCTCCTCAGAACCCCCTCCCATCACCTACTCATGACTGTTGCCTTCCCTTCTGAACAGTAGTTGACATTGATACTCTCAAGCATGCTGCTATCAATTCAAAGCACACTGATACCATCAAGTTCATTCAGCTCATCCATACTGCATTACTAGATGATCCTGTTGTGAAACTGGATGATGCAGGACTGTATAGACTTTGGAACCCTTTATGTAACTGGTTTATAATTGATGATGATGCAATTCACTTTGGAATTGAGTTGTACTTTGCACTTGAACACTCTGCAAATAGTTCCTAACCGTATGTGTCCTCCGTCTCCGCCCCGGAAACCGTCCCCGTCCCCGGTCAGGTACGTCCCTCCTTGCCGACGTTCGCGCTCCGTCCTCGTTCTTCGCGTCCCTGCCGTGCACCCCATCCTTTCCTTTCCTGGTCATATTCGTTCCCGTTCCCGTTCTATTTTCGTTTCCGTCCCATTTCTGTCACCTTCCCGTTCCCGCTTTCTTGACGGTTCCCGTTCCCGTTCCCGCTTCCGTCATCTTTCCCTTCCCGCTTTCGTCACCGTTCCCGTTCCCTCTTTCGTCCCCGACCCAGTTTCCCTTTCCAGTTCTGTCACGCTCTCCTTCCTGTTTTTTTTTTTTGGACGAGCGGTATCATCATGTGATAACTACTAGTCTAGTCCTACATGACACGCTAAGGCGGCCGCACCGTCCGAGGGTGAACGCTTTCATGCACCCCCTACCTTCCGTAGGGGGCGTGGGACTCCGTAAGCTGTCTGCCGTCCTCAGTTCGGTGCAGAGCGCCTGCTCAGCGTGATATCCACCCAAACCTCAGGGTTGGTCGCTGCGTGAATTCCTCGCGTTTAGTATCCGAGGTTCCCATGCGTGTTTAACCAAGTTCGGGAGGGAGGCGCCCAGGGGGAATTTACCACCGCGTCCGTCGAGGTTCCGTCGTCCGTCGATTTCGGTAAGCCAACGGGCAGTTATGGCCCTGACGCCCTCCGTTTTCTCTCTCATCACTCGTTCTCGACCCAAGGCCCAAACGAGGGGGGCAGATTCAGTCGTGAGGATTCGAAAGAGGCCTCTTTCCCCTCTTTCAATGCCTTTGGATCTTTTGTCGGACGGGCAGGGCTGCGTCGTCCATCCGCTTCCGATCATCAGGCCTAGGATCAGGCCTATGGTTGACGGGGCGTTTCGAGGGCATGTCCCTCTTCCTGTTCTCGTTCCTCTCAAGCTCTCATTCCCGCTCTCATTTCCACCGCTCACTCATCCCCTCGGTTCCGCTTTCTATTTCCGGGTTTATCCTGCTTATCATCCCATGACTCTTCCTCGACCAACCTTTAACTCAGTCAGCCGCGATCCTATCGTCCCCAGTAGCCTTCCATAGTCCTATGTATTCCAATGAAATATTTCGCTCCTTACTTACTCTCTCAGCACATCTTACTTGGAAGTACTCCTCATCCTCACGGGCCTGTGGAAATCCCAACCCTGGTGCCGATTGCACATCCTCATCTTCGTTCTCCGTCATTCATCACCTACATGAAAGTCGGATTGCTCGTCTTCACATTGATCGATCACCTAGGTCATCCTTTCAACTGGCGGCTGCATGTCCTCATACACTGAGTTTCCTGCCCATCCGCTTCCGTCCTCACTCCATTAGCCAACCAGTTCATCCAGATAGACCCACGGCAGAGATTCTGGAAATGCCTCTAGTCCGACGGGCCTCTTCAGCGGTTGCCTGATATTGTAATTCATCCCTCCGTATCTCCGTCCGCTCGTATATATAGCTTGGTCACCAGACTAGCCCACCACTGGCGACCATGCAGTAAATTCCATGCTCGCATGCCCGCCCAGTAGTTTCCTATGGCGGATCTAGAGTATGCCCCAGTCCAGCTCTAGGCTGAAGACTGGATTGCATGACGCCAGACTCCTCTCTGACTCTGAGGCATGGTTCATGTCCCGAAAGGCGTGAAAATTTGAGGACCTGCACCATACCACCCCCTTCGCGCCGTCCGGCCAAGAACCATGACTTCGAGTATGCGGTTGAGGGCCTCTTTTGAGACGACGGCTGCAGAACCTTCCTGGTCCCCTCGAGGGGATGGGTTGGATGGAATTCAGAGTAAAAGTCCGTCTTTGGCCAGACAATGTGGGGGATTCGAGCAGGGTAAGGGGTGCAGATCGGGTGGGCATGGGCGGCGTTTGCTAGAGTTGGTTCGGGGCATATCAGAGAAGGAGGGGGTTTAGGGTTGCCTCCGCTGCTCGTTTCTGGCTACATGCCTGCTGAATACCTAAATATTCCTGAGTATGAGCGCGGCTTCTTCATTGGTCTTTCCATCGACGGTGAAGAAAAGGCGAGCCTCCTCACATTCGGGCGCTAAGCAATCCAGACGAATTCACGGTTAGATTCTGCCATGATGTGATAAAAGCGCCGAGAACGGAGCGGGCGTCACCCTCGGTCATGCATTGCCAACGTCCTCATTAACGCTGCATGCTATGCGAGCCAGGGGCAGTCCCAGCACGGTATCGCAACAGCGACCCCTGGCTTTCCTTCGTCTGTATCAACCTCACTCTCCAATGCAAGGGCTGACCAAGAGCGGTGACGTGGCCATGGTTTCAAATCGAGAGCAATGCATGTCTACACGCGCTCACACACGGTTGAACACCGGGGGTCCTGGGTGCACACGCAGTGACACCAGGACGAGGGCAGGGTCGGAGGTCCAAGGCATGCAAGCGAGCCCACATGAGCATGCAGACATGCTACCTGGGCGTCCATCACGCTCGGTTACCCTTTGGAGTGAGAATAGCACGACTGCTGGGGCTGAGTACCAGCGAGAGAGAAGAAAATGGAAATAGGGAGGGTTTGAGTACGCACGCACGCCGCTCAGTCTCAGGCTAAGACGATCGCGGTGGACTGGGCCTGAGCACTGATGAGGCAGAGGGCCGGCGGTGGACCGCGCGCTTGTGCGCAATGTGCATCCGGGCTTAAGAGGATCAGCGGGACCTAGAACGGCAGGCATCGGTGGGGATGCCTTGAGGGTGACAGGCTCATACTCCATGACGCTGAAAACCAGTTCGCAGTAGCGGCAGATTGGATCTCTCGGAAATAAACTTAGTCCTCACCGAATGAGATGCGACTGATCTTACTGTCATGCTGGGTGAAGAAAGCAAGGCTGTCTCACATTTCTACCATTCGCTATGACAATCGCTGCTTGTCAAGCCATACGAGGCGACTGAACGAACGCGGCGGTACCAGGACCTGGGACCCAGCGCTGCAATGTCATCTTTATTATCGAAAATGAAACTGATCCTTTCGACCGATCGCATCATCCCCTTTCGATTTCATCCCCTGCTCGTTTATCTCTTTCATGCTCCTGCTCCTATTCCCTTTGGAATCATGTCTCTGGAGTGAATAAATCTGGAGCGAAGAAACTAAACCCTAAGGCCAACCCATGTCAAATTTCGAGTCATCACCCTGCCATGCTTCCTCAAGGTCAATCATCGGCAACCTTTCCTCGCATATCGTATACATTTGCTTCTCGTGCACTCTACGCCCCGTCGCGGGTGTGGGATGCATTAACTTGAGATATGTAGAGGCCGATGACCGCTAGCCGACCGGCTCGAAAATAAGCGCGTGAATGAAAGATCGCCAAGGTAGGTCACCATTCCGCCGTCGTCGTCCAGCAGGCTTGATATTCCTGCATGAAGGCGGGCTCTTTTACAGTCTTAAGGTTTGGGCCTGAGAATGACGTTCGTTCGCTACGCTTCCAACCAATAAATTGCGTCTGCGTTGAAAGTCCCCATTCCAGTTCATGTCACCGCTCCTTGTCGTATGGACGATGGCCTAAAGATTGCCAAGCGCGGCGTGCAGCGGCATCGGAGACGGTTCGACCGCCGATTACGGCTAGCTTGTGTAAGGAACCAGATATAGTACAGTTGCGTAATAGCCTGCTGACGTGGGGACCCAAACGTCGTCTTTCGAAAAGCGGTCTTCATCGATATACCACCATTCTCCATCACCGACCCGCCCTTCATCATGCAACTCATTTCAGACGACGTACTCCGGGAGCTTTTCGCTCACTGTTTACCAGACGGTCCCTTCGTGAAACCCATTTCGTGGATGGCTCCTCTCCTTTTGACCCACGTTTGCCATCGGTGGAGAATGATAGCCATCCAAACCCCCAGACTTTGGCGTTCCCTCGGCACGTATGCCATGGAACACTGGTTCCTGGGCCTGCGGCCCGTGGATCCAGTCGACCTGTCTTTTTACAGACGCTGGCTTTCCATGTCAGGCGTCCTACCCCTCAGTTTGCAAGCCAGGTTCGATTCAAGTCGAGGACGGGAGGATGAGTGGCTGGAGCTTCTTGGAGAACACAAGGAACGGATTCAGCGGCTGTCCATATTGACAGAGGTCGACTTGGACGTCGACCCTCTCCTCGAAGGTTCACACGCCCTGCGACACCTCGCGATCAATGCGGTCGGGAACGATTTCTATTGGCGCCCCGTCTCCATAAAGATCACGGCGCCGCTACCTTCCCTGCGCACTCTGGTCCTTAACCACTTCGTAGCATCGCGGGCCACGCTGTCCCCTTCTGGATGGGCCAACCTCACCTGTCTAGCGATGAGCAACCCCCGATTCGACCACCTTTCGGTCGAAGAGTTGTTTCAGCTACTCGACCATTGCGTCAATCTTCGGACGCTCATCGTGGGTCCCGTCCTCTTCGCTCACGACCCCATACCCATGCGATCATACCCGAACCTTCGGACGCTGTTCCTTCACTACGACGCTTCCACCGTTGACTGGCGTTTGAGCCTAGTCTCCCCTCCGCCTGCCTTGCATCTGCCTGGGGCGGTCGACCTCAGGCTCATCGAGCTCGATCGCGATGAGGTGGAAGACCTAATGAGGGAGGCGGAAGAGAACTCGGGCTCCATCGACCTCGCCGGCACTCACTGCCGACGGCTTTCCATTCTTGTAGATGGTATCGGACTAGAATTCGTCGACTTGGAATGGCCCACCCTCACCCACCTGAAGTTGGACATAAGGGGACAGCACGCTTTCGAAGAGCTGCTGCCTCTTTGTAAAAACTTGAAGGAGATCGAGGTTTATTCCTCTCTAACCTTCGCCGAGAATCAGTCCTTCGAAGACTCCTTCTGTTTCCAAAACTCTTTCACCCACCCCATCCTTTCCTCTCTGACCGTCCGAGGGCGTTGGGGACTAGGAAACTTACTTCGAATGGCGACGCTGCCCGCCTTGGAGAATCTCACCATTTTGTGCGTCAACCAAGGAAGCAATGAAGAGGTGCTGCAGTTCTTGGAGCGGTCAGGCAGTAAGCTGAGGACGTTTCGGATGGAGAACTTTGGAATCAAATTCGTGCCTTGGACGGAGAGCGAGAGGGCGGCACTGATGAGGCTGATGCCTGCTGCGGTGGACGTCACGTTAGATACGTGATACGTGTGCAGCGCGATAGTAATCTTTCAACTGGGATGCGTCTACATCTACGTGTTCGTAGTTAGGTCGTGCTACTTATGGTCAAGTCGGTAGCGCCTTTCTTCGCGTACAAATGACCGCATCGGTGGCCGGCTTCCGATGGGTTTCGATCGACAGAGAAGACGACCGACCAGGCCATACATGCGCACTTATGTAGCCGTCTCCATCGCCCATGCTGCGTCAGACGTAGTATGCAAAACGTCACGGAAGACGCGGGAGCTCTATTGATTCGACCTACCACATCAAACCTTGGAACCTCCTCTGCATCTTTATTGCCAATTCCATGCCGTAGTCCACTCCCGCGAAAAGCACGAACGCCTCCTGTACGTTCAGGAGGGGATCTTCTCCGACCACAGCGTCCAACAATTTCTCCCACCGCCTTTCGTCAAACCTAGATCCTAAAGTCAATCTCAGTCTGTCGAGCGCCTCTTCGAAACTGAGGCCGTCATCCTCTCGGAAGTCCTGTACGATCCGTCGAGTGTATGGGTCATCGACGAGTCCCTCGTACGTCCCAGATTGAGGCCTGTCGTAGGGCTAAGCAGGAATTCTCCATCGTTCGGTTGGACTTACCGCTGGCAAGGCTCTCGCGTCTGCTGAGCATCCCTTGAGATGGCCGGATCAGCTTCTGAGGAAGCTGAACGGTCGGTTTGCGTCCGTCCCTGGTGAAAGGCCGCCGAACCAGCCCTTGCTCTGTCAGATTGGCCGTGCAAGAAAGCTTATTTTCTAGAGATGAAGTCGACTTACGAAGACGGCCGAGTCTGAGGCACGCTGAGGTGGAATTCATACCAGCGGTTCACTCGAATGGGGCCATGGGTCACTCACCCGTGTCCAAACTTCTCGTCCTCTTCTTCGTTGAGAAATCTCACTGCGGGGTCGTGGCCCTCGTGCCATTTTTCGAACGGCTCCGCCAGAGCATCGTAAGGCATGTCTTCGGCCCAGCTTCTCATAGACTCACTGCGATAAAAGCTGAGTGCGTTCGCGAACTTGCGGTCGAAGAACTTCTCGAAGTCGAAGTGGTTGACCCTCCCCCACATCCAGGTGTGGCTGGGATCCGCCTCTGGGGCCACCATTTCTTTCGGAACGAAGAGCTCCGGGTTTTTCGCCCAGTCTAGACGGATTTCCAGTCAGCCGTACGTATGCTGGTTAAACGTGACTCGCCGAAAATGACCCGGTTGCGGACGTGGACCGGATCCAAACCGAGTTCCTCTTCACGTTTGCGCTGGGGAAGTTGATCGTACTTGGTCCACAGCCAGTCGAAGCGATCGCGAATGAGGAACTCGTCGAACACGGCGAGTTCGTCCCCGCCATGCAGGTCCATGCGATGTCGAAGAAGCTCCTCTACGATGAGCCGACGAGAGACCATATATTTGAGGAACCGAGCGCCCGAGTTGTTTGTGCAATCCGCGGTGAACTGCTGTTTCTGCCTTTTCCTGTCACGCACAGGCCGCGATCCCTCGCTACGCCACGCCCTCCACTCCGTCAACCAATAAACTATGGTGTAGCACAACTGCACCCAAGCGTGCGCGTATCGTAGGGGCAGCGGCAGATAACCCAGCGAACTTCCATTTGTGTGGAAGCACTCCACCCTGCATCTCACGTACTTTCCCCCCTCCGGATGCAGGTACTCTCGCTCTTCGGGTAGACCGTACCACACAGCGCCGCTCTTCCATTGATGCCAGTCGATAGTTGCCAACCCAGGACCATCGGAAGGGATGGCGAAGCCTCGAATGCAGGCGCTGCGGTTCGTTCTCAAGGCCATCGTGGAGACTTGCTGTTCCGGCGTCCGACTTTCGCCGAAAACTGACTTCAACGTCTGCAGCACTTTCTCACAACCCCTTAATTGGAAAAACGTCTGTGAGGCTTTTTCTCGGGAAAATCGTGAAGGCCTACCTTTCTGAGGTCTTGTTTTCGCCGTTTGCAGCAATTTATCGCGGTCCCTCACAGCGGCGCCTGAGACTAATGGGATTTGGAGGCGTGGCCCGACTAAAAAGCAGTCGGTGATAATAGCAGAACTAACTACATCGCATGCCAGCGTCCGAGTCAAACGTAGCGTCGTTAATCGGCGGATCGGCGATGGCGTGAAAGAAAGTCCTCTTCGGCTTCAGAACAGAGGGTGCGAGGTGGAATACATCCGTGACGCCCTTGGAGTCTCCAGAACTAGCTGTCACCGGCGGTAAACAATTTTTGAGATATTCCAGGCAGTGAGACAAACGTCACATCCTGTTGCTGGATCCACACCCGTCCTCCATAACCCGAGCAATCCTTTGGGAAATCGAAGAACTCTGCCAAGCAGACTCCCCTCTTTTCCTCGATGAAGTCTGTACTTGGCTTGCTGTTTGAACGCCGGGTCGAGATATGAACGTCAGCAGCCTTTCGCAACCTGATCGAGGCTAGACGGGAGCGGAAAATGCTTTAGAAACTTGCTTCCCGCCGCGATGAGGTTGGACCTCAGGTGTTCGAGCCCATGCTTCGAACCAATTTCCTTGGCGAAAGATCCCAGTTTGTCGCCAATGAGGAAGCGACCGAAAACCGATATCTCGTGCGACGGAAGGTTCATATGTTGCTGAAGAGTTCTACGATTTCATTGTTGAAGATGTCCCGAGCGAACAAAATTTTTGTAGCATTTTGCGACCCACGATGCATTCCATCGGCTTTCGCACGCGTATGTTTGAATCCTTATCAAAAAGAGCGCTCAGTGGACAATTGTCGGATCCGCCACCGTCATGATCTCATCAATCTCGCTGATGACCGGTAAGCATCACACTTGAGGCCTTCTTTCGTCACGAAAGCCGCCGCATTCGCTGCGTTGGAACCTCATCCGGGCTTCTTATCAGCCGGTGATAAACTTGAATATGCACAGCAACTTTGCGAGGAGCCAGTTTAACCTGAGGTTCGTCGTCATCAGGGATTCTGCATCGAAGATATCACCCCACGCATCTGCAGCATACCACTTGAGTTTTTTTGAGACCGCCAGCTTGATATCCAAGTCAGAAAAAGGTCATCAACGCCGTTCTGGTCGACAAAAGGCGAGGGGTATGGTTTGAAAATGAAAACTCGAACCTGAAGCTTTGACAGGTTAGTGATGGGTCAGCCTCTTCGGACAGCAGTCTTTGCTGAGTTTCATCGTCTGACATGCCTCATCGATCATTTGGGAATCGGACGCTGAATGAGAAAGCAGACCGGGAGTCCTCGTTCGGTTGGTGGCCATCAGGAGCTTTCTAGGGGGGGAGCCCCCAGCATGAACTTTTCTGTGCTGCTGCAAACGTCACCGGCCATCGAACGCTTTGTGGATTTCTTCTTTGGCATCGCCCTCCGCGTTGGCTCGACTGTCGGAGACCAGCTGTCTGGGTAAAAAGAACGCGGTGACGCTACCATATCCACACACTTTTCCCCTCAAACTAAACTCGAGTACTGCCACGCCTCGATGATTACCCTTCAGAGGAAGCGGACTCCAGTAACTGGCAGCAGAGATAGCCCGCTCCTGTCGTGATGGGGTTTAATGCAGAGACGATGCGTCATCATCAGATTCCAGACGTATCATAGTCGCCTTTCCAGGGTACCAGTGCAAATAAGAGATGTCAAAGTAACGCTCCAATCTATTCGCTTTGCAAACGGTATGTCAACGATGTAGACAGGTTCGCAACATATATTTATCAGGAGGGTGCCAAATATCGTTCTTTTCTATGCTATCACCAGAGGGTTTGCGTTCGGGTTTACAGAAGTTCACCGGCTTGATTCCGGTAGCTCTCTAACGTCGTTGATGGCAATCTGTGTTGTCTAAATCGGCAAGACTCATCGAATAGAAAACCGCGACGTACGTTGCGGAAGCCCGACCTCCATCCATGGGGGCATCGTATGGCTTTGGCGGAGGTTGGTTTGATGCGTCACTTCTTAAAGTTTGGGGATGAGACGCAAGGAATTTGTGTAAGAAACCTCTTCTCTTCACTTACTGGTCGGAAGGCCCTGCCGCCTGCTGCTGCTCCATGGAACCCGGCACCCGGCGTCCAAACCGCCGATCCTCCTGTTCATTCAAGAAACGGATCGGGGGGTCATGATCCTCATGCCACACGTCTGGCATCGTAGTCGCTCTGGGTTCGGGAGGCGCGTTCCTCAGGCCTCCCAAATCGTTGCTCTTGTAGAAAGACAACGTACGTCTGTACGTTCTGGCAAAGTATTCCTGGAAGTCATAGTGGTTGATCCTTCCCCATATCCATTTGTTGGTGGGGCATTCATGTTCTGGCGCCATCATCTCCATGGGCACTTGGAGCCTTTTCCAGCCTGTGTAAGCCCATGGTCATTGAATGACAGCCACAGTATGTGCAAAACTCACTGTCCTCGAACATGTCGATGTTGACGTCGCTTACAGGGTCCCAGCCCAGACACTTCCGATCGTTCTGGCTAAGTTCGCCGAGATCCGTCCAAAGCCAGTCGAAACGATCCCGAATGAGGTACTCGTCAAAGATGGGTAGCTGGTCGCGGCCATTCTTCGACATGCGGTGGCTGAGCAGCTCTTCAATCACGAGCCGACGAATGACCAGGTATTTGAGGAAGTGAGCTGCGGCGCTATTGAGGCAATCTTGGATGAACTTCTTGTGCAGCTCTCCCCGGGCTTTGATGTATGCGTATTGCTTCATCTCCCAAGCGTACCACATGGACTTCCAGTAAACGATGGAATAGCATAGTTGAATCCACGCCTTCTCGTACCGCAGAGGGAGTGGGATAAATCCCAGGGAAGTCCATTCGACTTCAGGATCCGGGTCCTTGCGAAAGCACTCCACTCTGCATCTCACGTAGTCCCCTCCTTCCCAATGGTCGTACCTTCCTTGCTCCGGCAAACCGTACCAAACGGCATTCGACTCTCTCGATATCCACTCGGCGAACCTCATTCTTTCTCCACTCGATGGGATGCTGAAAGCGGCGATGGCAGGATGGCGCAGGTCAATAGTGGGGCGGCGATTGGGCATGTCGGCGACTTTAAGCCTCGTCGCATCCGGAACCCCGTATTATATGCTTGATTTGTTGTTTGCGCAGATTTATTGTTGTTGCTCGATGGAGACAATGGACAAAAATGTAAATGTTTAGCGAGGCAGGGCCATTGTTTCACTGCATTTGTATGCGCATGCGGATTTTGAGCCTGCGTCCACCCTGACCACCCTGGCTGTAGAATGGAGAAACGATTTTCTGCGATGAATTAAGGGTCATTTGAACGATCGTGGCACGCCACGCAAGAAGATATCAGTGGAGCCTGCAACAGCTTTTTCGCCACCCGAGGATGCTTGATTCCCGTTGACAACAGCCAAGTCACCAACAGCTCAGCTCATGCTTTAAAGTCAGAAAACGCTAGTCGCATGCTTCCCCCCCTTTCGTAGTCGCGGAAAAGGGGCTCTCACCGACTCAGAACTTGATCGCAGTTGTGCGCTGACATCGGCCTCGCAATGTGGTGCTGTAGCAACTTATTGAACGCTGTCAGCGTCACACTCAGGCCAGGTGACGCATATGGGTCGATCCGTTCACTCACGGCCGAATGTACGCTGCACTTTTGAGAGCGCAACGAAGAGATGATGCATTACCAAATTTCTTTGGATCCAACGAGAAATAAACTGGGAATGTAGTCCATAAAGCGTGATTAGTATAAGGTCGCGAATCCGACGGTTCCAAAAGGCGAGGAAGTGGAGGCGGCGGCGGGAGTGAAATTTCTAGGAGAGTTCAGGCCACTTTGGTGAGGGCGTCCTGCCTTGCTCAGACGGCATTCAAAGTTGACCTGCTCGAAGCAGAGAGCCGTACTGCACAGGGGAGTGGGCGCAAGCGAGGCGAGACGAGTCGATTCTAGCTGGGGACTGCAATGTGGGTGGACGCGAGGCACGTTGCTGCTTAAATGTATCACGGGACGCTATCGTCGTAACAAGTTTTCTGCGCCTGCTCGTATTCGACACGTGACAGGAGACGCGCAACACGTGATTGCCACGCATTTTTAAACGGTTGACTTTTTTTTTCCCACCATCTCTGTCTTCCCTTTTTCGTTCGCGCATGGTCGGCTGACAAGCTAACCTAGGCATCCAGGTTATCTGGGTTGTCGCGTGACGGTTTGGCCCCCCCTCTGGCGTATCGTTGGAGGGTTGCCCACGCTCTGAAGCGTGGGCTGGTGGCCTTTGTCCCGGCGGGCTGTCAAGTCCGCCGTCCATCGCATCCAGGACACTGGATGGGGCACACAGGGAGGGAGCAAGCGTCCGGCGCTGGCGTTGAGCCGGCGTCGCAGCAGCAGAATTCTGTTGCGGATGTTTGCGGGGTCGGCACCCGCCCCCATCGCAAGATGGGCTCG
>JBBPQO010000112.1:0-16771 GCA_038092535.1 Xerocomus subilludens | reverse complement strand
ATATTTATTGTAAGTACCATCAAGCAATGTAGTAAATCTTATTTTGAAGATGTGGAACCAATATTCAGATAGAGATGCTGATTTTATGACACTATACCATGTTTCTGATGTCCCTAGATATATCCTGACATGTCTGATCAACCAGATATCCAACAACACAACATATGTTACAATTCACAGCTATATGTGATATCCCCCTATCTTTTCCTCAATGATATCATCCCTCTCCACCATCCTTCAGCCCTAGCAAGGGAGTCAACCCTCCATCATCACTTACCATCCTCACTCTCATCCTCTATCCTCATCCTCATCCTCTGTCCTTGTCATTGTCCTCATCCTCTGTCCTCATCCTTGTCCTCATCCTCTGCCCTCATCCTCTGTCCTTGTCCTCTTCCTCTGTCCTCATCCTTGTCCTCCCTCCTCCTCATCCTCCTCCATTCTCCTCATCATCCTCCATCCCCGTCCTCTTCCTCTGTCCTCATCCTCGTCCTCCATCCTCCTCATCATCCTCTGTTCTCCTCATCGTCCTCCATTGTCCTCCTCTTCCTCTGTCCTCCTTATCATTCTCCATTCTCCTTATCGTCCTCTGTCCTCCTTGTTGTCCTTTACTCCTCTTACTGTTCTCTATTCTTCCCTGACATCATCGTCCTATTATCCTTATCTGGATATCTCATCTTGCCTTCCTTGTCTATCTTTTCCTGGGACTTATCTGGGATTCCCCCAGGACTTGTCACACCTCAAGGTCATCTAGATCTTCTCCTTTTGTATAATCTTCCATTTCCTTTCTTATATTAACTTCCTTTGCCCCTATGCTTCCTTGATCTATCTGACCCTCTACACAAGGCTTATCTTCTTGTCATCTTTCTTATCTCTTGTCATCTTGCTGACTCCTTATTCTCTGACACTCTCTGATATTCATCGTATCTCCCTTATCTTTTGTCATCTCATTTACTTATCATTCTTAGACATTCTTCTCCATTCTATTTGCCTCCCCTGAACTCTTTGTCTCTAGTACATATATCCTATGATATCCTTTTGTATTCTCATTCTTGATCTACACAAAACAAGTGTTTTATCTAGTCTCAACCACTCGAGTCCTCTGAGTCAATCTCTGTTGAGTTTTATACTCAAACCTCTGTCATCCTCATCATCTCTTGAAAGCCAACTCCTCTAATGTTGGTCTCTTTGTGAGTATCACCAGGGGTTGTTGTCAAGTAAGCAGACCTTAGTAAATGCTTTGTGTAACAACATATCTTGGATTGTTGTAACGACAGGTGATGATATACAAAGACAGCCCAGGACAGGATTATATTGTATTATTATAGTAATGGGAAATGGCAGTGCTGAGTGTGGTTGGATAAAAACCTGCAGGACAACTTGGAGGGATGAAATAAGAATTGATCATGACCAGATCAAATGGTATTGGCCATGACCACTGTGATCAACTAGCAAGCTTGAGCAAGAAAAAAAAACAAGTATACTCAAATCGAATTAAAGAAGCAATGGTCTATGGACTGAAACTACCATTGAGCAATGAGCGAGGGATTTGAGGAGACCAATAAAAATAGAGTGCAACTGTGACTGCATTGAGCATAGGATTTGACTAGGAGCTAAAACCATCATGGGCAATGAGCAAGAAGTTTGAAGGGACCAAGAATAGTGGAAACATCATGCCAGCAAGTGGCAAGCAAGAAAAAGTTGGAGACTTGAAGTATAGAACTGTGCCAGTGTTGTCATGTCAGTGAGTGAGTTTCAGGCTGGAAATATGAGACAGTCAGAGGTTTAACAAGCTCAGTTCTACCACCAGTATCATTTATTCCCTTGCATTCAACAGTTACTCTTGTGCCAAGGGCCAGACTCCACATTAGTCTGTTGCTTTCTTTCTTCTTACTGATAGCCTGAGAGGCAGCTGTGCAGAACTCATGGCCAGCACTCCTATCTGCAATGTCTAAATTGTGGATGTTTTCAAGTCTCTTGAGGGAGATTTTTGAACTGCTGGTCTGTGCATTGTCATGATTTCCACTTGGTGCTTGCTCATGACATTGTTGTCCTTGATAGAAGATATGTCACTTCCAGCACCATAGAGTCCAAAGCTGTTGCCAGTGGTTAATGTTGCTGCAATATGAGATCCTGGCTGAGTCAAGAGGCAAGGAGACAAAGCTTGCTGTAATATCTCCAGTGAGCATGATGTTTGTGGGGGAGTAATTGTATGGGGAGTAATTTGTCATTGTCTTGAAGAGGGACCTGGTGTTGCATTCTGTGGCCAGACTTGATGCAGATGGCCACAGTCTCACTGGCAAACTCTCAGTGTCAGGGAGCTAGGAAAAGAAGTTTTCATTCTGAATGTTGGCTCTTGACATGCATGCCTCTGCCTGTGCACACATCTTAGCTAGAAAACTTGATGTATGTTAATGGGCTGAGTTTGCATTTCTGCTCTGTTCAAAACCAGACTTGCAGTGCCCATTCTTGTTCTTGAAGGGGAGAATGGATGAAAAAAAGGTGTCAAGTCTGGATGGGAACAATAACACACAACTGTGACTCACAGATTATAATACTAAATTATATTGTTCTTCCATTTGACATTAGGAGAGCTTTCAATTTCATCAATTATTGTATAGTACAGGTCATGGTAATTGTGGTCACCATCAGTCTCAGTCCACCAACTCTGTGAACTGATCATGAAGTGACCCTATAATGATATATTCAATACATTCCTGTCAATGATAGTGTTATGATGTACCTGAATGCAGGCATAGGCAATGTGTGGGCCTTCTATCATGTCCATTCCATGAAGGCCCACATTGCATGGGTGCATGCCTTGTGAATTGTCACCAAAGATTGTAGAGGGACCAGTAAACAGGTGGTGAGTCAGCTGCATTAGATATCAGAATGATACAATGTTAGTAACCATGATCAAGTAGTAGTAAACTCACCCACACTAAGAAGTAGTTTCAGAATAAACTGATTGAGATGTCTTCTTCATCAAACAATTTACCATCATCTTCCCAAAAGAGTGCAGGAAATACCATCATGTCCATGGCAACTTTACCACTTTCTAGCTTCTGGTGTATTCTATCCAAGATGTTGAAGATGTTAAGATGTCATACAATACTGTAAATCACTGAGCACAGTAATCAGGCATATCATGGTGTACAGCAACAGGTGGCTTAGGCCTAATTGGAGTACTAGAGTAGATTGGTGGTGAGGTGGCACCATTGGATCTTGTACAATGTAAGACCCAATCTTGTCTTTGAGACATGCTGCATCATCAGTGCATGTAGCTTTGATGGTCTTGTTGATCTACAATTGCAAAATTAAACAATCATCATATATGAGTGCATATATGCAGCAATTTTTACCTTCTTGAGTACATGGCAAAGTGTTATGATTTTACTTCCTTTCCATCATATCTTCCATTTTCTTTATCACTCTCCATGTCATTTTTGGAGAGGGACGACTTACTCTATAGAAGGGTTCATCCTCGTCTCTAGTTGTAATTCTATTTCTCTTCTTTATCTTTGATCAGACATATCCCTCCTCTGCTGTCTCTATTATATCAGCCAGTATTCCTTAACCTTCTATTGTATTCCTCACCTTTCCATATAGTTCTTATCTTCTTGGTCTGTGCATGATTACCTTTTTGTATAATAAGTATCGTCGCCCACCCTTTGTACTTCTCTATTCTTGATCTGCACAATACTAGTGTAATATCTAGTCTCAATCCTCTGAGTTCTGTGGAACTATCCTTAGTTGAGCTTCAGCTCAATCCCTCATCTTCTTCATTGTCTCTTGAAAGCCAACTCTTCAGACATTGGTCTCTTTGTGAGCATCACCTGAGGACATTGTCAAGTAAGCAGACATTGGCATATGCTTCATGTAACACAAAGGTCTTTCTTCTTCAAAGGGTTATTGATGAGTGTTTTGAGTCCTGGGGCAAAGTGAGTGAAGATCTAATATGATGTCTTGTTCCATTCAATCACCTTTGGAGACCTGTATGCATTGCATATATTAGACTTGGAGTACAGATGTGAGATCAAGACTTATATTTAAAACAGATATGTCTTGCATTGTGCTTTATTTCCCTTATTCTCATTGAGATCACCAGCACAAGAGGCTGTCTCTTGTTGGAGATAAAGGTTTACCTTGATGACTGTATCAGCATCACAGAACATGTCATTACAGTGTGTTACAGCATGTGTGCCAGCAAGATACTCTTCATGGTTGTCCTCAGAATTGCTATCATTATCTGAATTGCCTTCTGTAGATGAGTCATTGTCATGCTCAGGCCTTCAACTCTGCTTCCTGTATTTGTTTTTTTCATGACTTGTTAGCACAGAATCATTTCATGAAGATATCTAAGACTGAGACATACCTATGACTCCGAGTTCTCAATGACTTCTTTATTGTGTTTTTTTCAAGAGGACTTTTGGCTTTTGTTATTGGTAGAGCTGGATCTTCAGTGACATTTCCAGGAAGCCTGAAACTCCTCAGGATCAGAATCTCAATCCCTATGTTGGTGGAGACATTTTAAAGGACATGGTACTAGTTCCTCAATGTTGCTATCAGACCACATGATGATGTCAAGAAAACAAAATGATAACACCCAAAAAGAGCAATTTGACCATGTAGGCCCGGGTTTCTCCAGTGTTGTTCTTATCAGTGATCACACATCACAAATATATCAGTTTATTTTGAATCTGATCTGATCCTTCCCACTCCCAGATGTCAGACAACCTTTGTTGCTTTTTCTGTGACAAGCATTTCCACACTCAAAAAGCCCTCAAAGCCCATGAATTCCAGTGTAAAAAAAGTAAAGAAGTAACTGATGCATTATTCTGAGAGCACCAAAAGCAAGAGAATGCCTGGAAAGCAAACAAGAGACTCAAGCACTCTCACAGTCCTTATGAAATTTGCTTTCTGAGCCCAGCTCAAGTGCAGGAGTCACATGAAATTCAAGATGACCCCATGATAGACGTGATGTCACCTACTCATTTCATATGTTTTGCTTGTTCACAGTGCCTTGGAGTAGGACAAGCCCTTGGATGACCATATTTCAAGTTCACCTCCTCCTATCATATCTGCACACTCAGGATGTCAAATCCACTTACCAGCATGTTATATTGATTATCTTCCAGGAAACTTTACTGGACTTATCAAGCACCACTTCTGTCTGCTGCCACTTCCAATATAACTGCTCAAGATCCATATCTTGACCAATTTCAGACAGAGCCTGATGCTATGAGTCTTTTCCTGATTTATCCAATGCAACCCAGTTTCATTCTTGATGCTGACTGCAATGCTGTCATTGATGTGGCAACTCTAGAACACAGCCACACTGCTTTATCATGCAGTATTCTCACTCAGAATTGTTGCACAAGCCAAACTCTGAAGCCAGACCTTAAGGGCAAGACAACATTGGATGGCAAAGAGATGACAATAGAGTGATGGATGTGCTCAAGCATAGTGCTGAATGTGCAAGAATGATGAGGGTAGAGTCAGACTTTAGTTATGCTCAAGCCAAAGCTGAATCCAATAGCCAAATGGATAAGACTATGGAAAGCAGTAACTATGGTTTATATATACAGGCAGGGTCTGAGCACAGACCTGTGCAGTGCACAGTCAAGAACAGCCCCAAATCTGATCCAAAAGGGAAGCACAGTACTGTGCTGCAGTACACACAGCAAGCTGATGTGGTACCACATCACAGACCAATGAGAAGGGTAAAAAGGACATGTACAGGATGCACACTTGCACATGCACTGTATCACATGTGGTCGAAATCTGAAACATCAGAATAGTAAGTGAGAAGGAGAAAGAAAAGGAAAAAAAATAGTAGTCATATATGCTTGAATGTATGGTAGTACAGGTGAGCATTTGTTTTTGAGAATGAATGTAGTTGGAAGTAAAGGAAGTGTTCATGAATGACCAGACTTACAACATCACCCCCCCCAGCACCAAGTACTAACAGTGCAAGCTGTGGCATCAGTGTCATTATTGGTGGGTGGTATGACAACAGTAGGGGCCAGTGAGGGGTTGGGCATGAAGATGATAGGTTCTGAGATGAGATTGGGGGCAGCCTCTGGTTTCAGTGTGCTCCAACCATCAATGGATGCTTGATTCACCCAGTCCTGGTCCTGCTGGTTTGGAGGATCAGGATGAACATGAGGCAGGATGGGTTCAGTCAGCCAAGCATTAATAGCAAAATGTACAGTGAAGGGCTCAATGGTAATTAATGTTCCCATGGGGCACTCAGTGATCCACAAGGCAAGGAGGTAAAGGGCAAGGAAACTCAGTAGCCACAGGTAGACTAAAAAAACAAAGTAGAGGGTAGAGATGAAGGTGGAGAGGGATGGGATGGAAACAAGGGAAACAAGGATAAGGGTGATGGTGGACATGGTGAATGAAAGGATGGGGATGGGCAGTACATGAGTGGCCTATATATATCCAGATTGATGATAGGAACCAAAGATAAGAGATAAGGGCTATGACCTGTATGTTATGGCACAGCTTCATAATTGAGGCACATAACAGTGCTGTAGGTGTCACAGGCATCAGGACATTTCCAGAAAAGGCTAGAGAAGTCTGACATGGAGATGCCACATAGCTTCCATAGCACCAAAGGCTGTTGCATGTGGAAGTCTGCAATAGTGTCCACAGCATGCATGAGATTTGCTTTTGGTTCCCAGGTCCAATTGGACTTGTTGTCCCACCCACACCAGTGCACCAAGTCCTCCAGTTTCCACCAATTCATCCAAGATGCAATGATATGCTCCACCTCATGTTCCTTGTTTCCTTCATCCAAAACTTGCACAGCATCCAGTCAGAGAGGCTTTTGACCCATGGGGTGTCCTGATAGCATTTTAATTGTGACACATTCACTGTTGGGTGAATACAGACTGTTTTTGGCAAGTGGAGTTTGACAGCATTCAGTAAAACCCATTTGATGACATAGGGTCCAATCCACTTCTGCATAAGCTTTTTGGCAGCATATGGCAGTTGGAGATGTTTGGTGGAGAGCCAGACTTTATCACCGACTGCATATTCTAGAGCCTCCAAATGCTTCCAGTCAGCCGAAGTGATTATCTGATGTCATATTTCTTCCAAAGCCTGCTCCACCTTGCTATGCACCTTTCCTGACCCCTTTCCATACATGGCTGCCATAGACTTGGTGTTTCCCTTAAACCTGAGACAGGGGTAATAGTTATGTGCGATAGCAAAGGGCATGGTGTTGTCAAAGCATTGGTATGCTGGAACCAGGCAATCTTCAACCAGTCTACCCAGTCTTCTTGCCACTTTGCCACATAGGCATGTAGATACTGCTCAAGTTCCTGATTAAGCTGTTCCATTTGTCCATTCATCTGGGGATAGTATGCTGTGGAAAGTTGTTTAGAGATGCCCAACAAACAGCAGAGCTCTGTGGTAAAGTCCAAAACAAACTAAGGGCCTCTGACCATCATCAATGAAGATGGAATTCTGTGAATGCACCAAACATTGTCTAAGAAAAGCTTAGCAAAGTCTTTTGATGAAACCACCTTATCGCAAGGAATGAAAACTGTTGCACAAGCTAAACTTTGGAGCCAAACCTCAAGGGAAAGACAACAGTGAAGGCTTAGAGAAAAGAGGATGATGATAGCAAGGATGATGATGATGGTGCTCAAGCATGTTTGCTAAATAAATGGGAATGGCAACGAGTCAAATCCTTAAACCATACTCACACCAAGGCTGAGTGCAATGGTCAAATGAATAAGACTGCTGAATGCAGTCGCTAAGCTACAGTCTATATACATGCAAGGTCTGAGCACAGACTGTGCAGCATGCAGTCCAAAACAGCCTTGAAACCGATACAAAAGGAAAGTGCAGTACTATGCTGCAGTGCACACATAGTAGACTGACATGCACTTCATTGTAGTCTGGCAAGAAAGAAAAGAGTAACACATATGAACATGTATGCACACATGTGCTGTATCATGTGAAGTAGAAGTCTGAAACATCAGCATAGTAGACAAGGAAAAAAGAAAAAAGAGAGGAAAACTAGAAATAGTCCTGAATGCTCGAAGGTGTACTATACATGTGAGCACTTGTCTTCAAGGACAAGTGTAGTTGAGAAGAGAGAGGACAATGTATGACCGATTCACAACAAAAACAACCTCTTTTGAGAAATGGTACACAATGCAAACAGAATCAAATCCTTTCAATAAAGGGAACTCAGAAGCAAAGTCAACCGAGAGGTCTTCTGAAGGATGCTTGGGTACAGAAAGGGGTAGAGTTTGCCTTTTGCTTACCCTTCATGAGAGCACACACATGGCAATATTCTACATGGAGTTTGGCATCACATGTAACACCAGGCCAAGAGAAGTGATGCAAAAGCAGATGGATAGTACAGTCTTGGCCCATATGACCTGCCAAAGGGGAGTCATGACAAACATTTAGTAGCTTGGTGCACAGTGATTTGGAAACAAAAATCTTTCCCCATTCATTATAAAACACTTATTTGTTCTTGTTGTAGTTGTACTCTAGGACTTTTTCATTTTGCATCTTTTCTGACTTGTCCTGGAGAGCTTTATAGAACATTGATGACAAGATGCATTCCTTAGTGAACACTGTGTCAGGGAGCAATGTGACATTAGTGTTATGATCCTTAACAGCATCACTGTTATCCAGTTGTCTTGATAGAGCATTTGCTTGTCCATTGGAGAAACCCAGCTTGTAGCACATGACATACTGGATTCTTGTAATAAGGCATGCCACCTGGCCTGCTGCTGCAAAAGTGTTTGTGGATTCTTCCGGTATTTGAGGTTCTTGTGATCCATCCAGATCTCAAAAGATGGTCAACCTAAAAGATAGTGCCTCCATTCTGTCAGTGCACAAATCACTGCTAAAAGTTTCTTATCATAAATAGAATAGTTGCATTCATGTGCATTGAAAGAATGAGAAATAAAAGCACATGGTCACCATATGTTATCATCACCTTTGATCAACAAGACTCCACTGGTCATGATGTTGCTAACATTAGTTTTGACCCACATCTCCTTGTTCTGTTCTGGATACACCAGCAGCATTGGTTTTATAAATTCCCTTTTAAGGTTTCCAAATCCCTGCTGTTGCATGGCACCCCACTTGAAAGGAGTGTCCTTTTTGGTCGGATTGTTCAATGGTTGAGCAAAATCTAAAGTTAGAAATAAAACTCCGATGGTAATTGCATAATTCAAGGAATTCCTGCACTTGTTTCAGGCATATCAGGGTCAGCCAGTCTAACACTCTGGCAACTCTCTTGTCCTGCATTTCTATGCCTTCATATGAGATGACCATTCCAAAATGTCAACCTTTTCTTGTTTAAAGTGACACTTCTCTGGTTTGACATAAAGATCATTGTCATGGAGATGTTGTAGAACCTCTTTTACCAGTCTCTATGAAATGACAGTGTTTGTCCTTTAGAACCATACAATCATCCATGAAGATAATAACAATGGTGTACATGTCATTGAAAATGTTGTTCATCATCTGTTGGAAGATGGAAGGCAAATTAGTCATACCAAAATACATTACTGTCAGCTCATATGAACCAATGGGCATCAACAAAGGCCCCTTTCCATTCATCTCCCTTCTTGATTTGGATATTGTTGAACCTCCAGCACAGATCCATGGTTGTGAACAAATCCATGCCCTTTAAACATTCAATCAATTGCAGAATCAAGGGAAGTGGATAGGCATTTTTGATGGTGTGCTCATTGGGGTACTGGTAGTCCATTACCAGCCATTTATTGCCCATCTTTTTGGGGATAAAGACTACTGGAGAGGTTTGGGGCAACTTGGACAGTTGTATATACCCCTTCTTCAGTTCCTTGTTGATGAATATTCATACCTTCTCTATTTCAATATCTGATAATGGGATGACCCAGCCCTTCTTCAGTACAAAGTTGGGCTTTAGGTTGATTGCATGGTCCCATGGCTTTTGAACAGGCATCTGCTTGGACTCCTGTTGAGAGAAAATGTCAAGAAATTTGTGGTATTGCACCAGAATCTTTTCTTCCAAACTGGTTTGATACTTCTCATGAGCATTGAAGGTCAGACATGTTTCCAAGACTTTGTTTGGCAGAAAACACCACAATGGAGAGAATACATGCTGCCCATTACCCAATTGATTTCAGGATTATGCCAGTAAAGCCAATCATACCTGATGAACATAGGGTGAGTCCTTAAAATCGAGACATAGGTGTCAATATACTCTGTATGTCCATGCACATCCAGGAATAGTTTTGCTTTATGCATAATCTGCCCAATGGACCTGGAAGTTCTGTCTGCATTGTGCACATTGATTAGCCTTGGTAATGGTACCATATGGATGTCATTTTGAAGACAGAACCTCTTGTCAATAAATGTGTTTGATGCTCCAGAATTGAGTAGCATATTTAGGGATGAGCTTTCCCATATTGCTTCCTGTGGGTATCTAAGATGAATAGGAAGGACCATTTGTCCTCCCATCATCAGTGTACTCAGAATACAGATAGCCAGAAAGGTAAACATAGAAGTGGGAGATTGAAGAGATGAGTGGATCAAACTGCTGTGGCATTGTGATGGGAGGGAATTGAGCACACCTTGTTTTTCTTCTGGTGCCAGGCTCTCTAAATGAGGCCCCCACTTGGAAGAAAACCTGCCACAAAACAGACAATATCATACACTCAGGAAAATTCATACAGTTTGCAAACACCCCCAGCATTACAAACACTCCTCTTCTAAAGCTTCAGATGCTTTCTCCTTAGCTTCAATAGCAATCTTGTCATGCCAAAATGCTTCCACTTCTTTGGTAGTATACACTGCAATATGAGTCATTTCCAAAGTTGATCCTTCTTTCCCTTACTCAATACTCTGTGCATGTTTCCTCAGCTCCTTGTAGAAGCACATGATATGACCAGGTACTCTGCAATCATAACATGAACAAACTTCACATGAAGAGCTTGCTGTTGCATTTGCATGTGAGTCTACATTCATAGGCGTGCCTCTTCTGGGCTGAATTCTGGTGGTCATAAAATGTGGTCAGTAGGGTGGATGAGGGTTCAGAGGAGGAGGTCCTGGAGGTGGGCAATACTTTCCTTGTGATCTGGGCTGAAACTGAGGTGTTCCTTGCTCAATGGCCACCTTTTCCATAGGGGGCCAATCTTTCCATACACCTCCTTGTGCCTGGCATAGTCATTATTGTCAAGGTGCATATGGAGTGACACTTGCAAGTAAATGGTATAATGGACTGCATTCTTCAACAGTCAGGTTGCTTCTTCATCCACTACCTTCACTTCTCTACTTAACACATCAAATTGTGGGAGGAAGTCATCGATTGCCATCTTCTCCTGCCACAGCTCTTTCAGCTTCTTAAATGACTCCCATTCAAGCATTTCAATCTGGAAGAATTCAATGATATACTCTTGCAAGTCCTTCCATGATGGCCATGCTGCTTTTTTGTATGCTTCAAAGGCTGGTTCTTCTCCCCTTCTGGCCATATTCCTCTTGACCAGTTCTAGCTTGAGATACTTTTCCATAGTAAGCTGGGCAAAGGTGTGAGCCTTTCCTTTGAAACAAGATAGTACTGCAACAGAATGAATCTTGTCATTCATCCATTCATGTGATAAGACCCATGGTCATAACTTGGTCCACCATAGATGAAATTTTTCCTTATTGCCACCCCACTTTCTGGGATTAGCAATTTTCTTATAGAGTTCATCTGTCTTCTTTTCATTTTTGGCCTTTTATATGGCCTTCTTCAAGTCTTCCATATCAAACAGATCTTTTCTTCCTGATCCCAACATTCTCCTTACTGCTCAGTATCTTTCAATTGAGCTCAAGGGAGATTCTTGATGTAGATAACAAATATCTGGTATGTTGAATAGTCTTGTGCTCAAGTAAGAGTCTTATCCAAGTGTTGCACAAGCCAAACTCCAAAGCCAGACCTCAAGGGCAAGACAATGTTGGATAGCAAAGAAATAATGATAGAATGATGGATGCACTCAAGCATAGTGCTGAATGCATGAG
This sequence comes from Xerocomus subilludens, assembly GCA_038092535.1. Classification (NCBI taxonomy): domain Eukaryota; kingdom Fungi; phylum Basidiomycota; class Agaricomycetes; order Boletales; family Boletaceae; genus Xerocomus; species Xerocomus subilludens. Next base: position 4,750 of record JBBPQO010000112.1, on the reverse strand, counting down.
AATGACAAGGGTAGAGTCAGACCTCAAGTTATGCTCAAGCCAAAGCTGAATATGATAGCCAAATACAGAAAGCAGTCAATAAACTACAGTTTATATATAGGCAGAGTCTGAGCACAGACCTGCACAGTGCACAGTCAAGAACAGCCCCAAAACTGATACAAATGGAAAGCACAGTACTGTGCCACAGTACATGCAGCAAGCTGATGCAGTACCATGTCACAGACTGGCAAGAAGGGTAAAAAGAACACGTACAGAACATGCACATGCACATGCATGTGCACTGTATCATATGTGGTCAAAGTCCAAAACATTAGCATAGTAAGCGAGAAGGAGAAAGAAAAGGAAAAACAATAGTAGTCCCATATGCTCAAATGTATGGCAGTACATGTGAGCATTTGTTTTCAAGAATGAACATAGTTGGAAGTAAAGGAAATGTTCATGAACAACAGACTTACAACAAGAATCTGGTTCTTCCAGATGAAATCACCCACAATAATTTGTTCTCAGCCTTCAATAGTCCAACAGCAGGGATGTTAATGTGTTATTACTGTTCAGGTTTCATGACAAAGTCTATCTCTGAGCTTGAGTGACTTTCAGCAGTATATCTCAAGGATCCCCTTTTTCATCCAGCAAATAAAACCCCATTCTCTCATGAGAGGGAACAGAGACTGGTCATGAAGTACTTGGAAGACCAGTCAAATCCATTCAGGGCAGAGCATGGCTGGCAATGGAGCACTGTCTATTGTGAGAGCCAAACTTCAAAGCCACACCTCAAGGGCAAGATGTTGATGAATGACTGAGAGATAGTAGTAATGAAGCAGAAGTAGCACTCAAGCATGTTGCTGAATATGCCAATGAAAGATGAAGGCAAGATCAAACCCTTAATTCATGCTCAAGCCGAAGCTGAATATAGTGAACAAATGGATAAGACTGCAAAAGCAGTCATCTAACTACAGTTTATATACATAGGGACTGTGCAGTCAAAGCCAGCCCTAAAACAATTGTAAAAGGAAAGCTTAGATGTGGCTGCAGCCCACACAGCCGAGCTGACATAGTGCCACATCACAATCCAGTGAAAATAGAAAGAGGACACATATAGAACGCATACATGCACATGCACTGAGTCATGTGGAAACGAAGTCTAAAGTCATTAGTGTAGTAGGAAGAGAAAGAAGAGAGACAAGGAAGAGTAATGTCCTACCACTTGAGTGTATAGTAGTATATGTGTGCACCTGCTTTCGAGAACAGGCGTAGTGAATATGAGAACAAAAAACATATGAATCATAACACTGTCAAGATTCCTTTACCCAAAAAGCATATCAAACACTCTGAACATGATTCTAGTATGCTGACCATCACCATTGGGAATATCGTTCACCATTCAATTGCTGACATTATCAAATTGACATTTGAGGATGGTGCTTCAAACCACTTCCATATGACACCATTCAAAGAGTTCTGGAAAACCAGTGATGGACAAGTACAGAAGGTCTACTCTGAAGTGTACACTTCACCTCTCATTCTTGATGCTTACAAGAATATCAATATTATTCAAGGAGATCTTAAGACCGTCGTGATCCCACTCATGCTATGGTCAGATGCAACACAACTTGCCAATTTTGGCGATGCCACTCTTTGGCCCATCTATCTATTTTTTGGTAATAAGTCAAAGTATGTGCATGAACAGCCCACTTTAGGTGCTTGCCACTACATTGCTTACATACCAATAGTATTTTATTTGATGTTATTGTTTGATTGTGGTTCTAACCATGGACTTGTTCAGTTATCCAATGACTTCCAAGATCAATACAGGTTTCACCACAGAGACCCATCAACCAATGATATATATACTCATTGTATATGTGATTTAATGCATGAAATATGGAAGCTACTTCTCAATGATGATGACAAGTTTGTTGATGCATACAAGAATGGAATTATCACTTGTTGCTTTGATAGGATTACATGTCAACTATTTCCTTGTTTCTTTACATACTCAGCAGATTATTCCAAAAAGTAAGCATCTCATACTCATTCCAAGTACATTAAATTGACTAATTCTGTTTGTCAACCTCAGAATCTTGCTTGCCTGTGTAAAGTTTCTGGGAGATTGCCCTTGTCCACAGTGTCAAGTCTAAAAAGCCAACATTCCTGAGATGGAAAAGCTTTTGGACATGAATGCTCAAACAGCCAACATAAGAGTCAACAATGTTAATTACCACAAGCATATCAAAAGGGCCTGCAAGCTGATATTCAAGCATGGAGAGGAAATCACTAGCAGGGCAGTTAGCAAGCTTTTAAAGGAAGAATCACTTGATCCTATGACTGTAAGTGAGCTTCTGTGCATCAAGAAGCCTTCTAATGGTTTGTAGAATGCTCAGAGTGACTGTCTGAGCCAATGAAGGCTTTTCAGTTCTTTCAAATATTTGTTGTCAATCTTCTTCATGAATTTGAACTGGGTGTATGGAAGGCAATCCTAACACACTTACTGTGTATCTTACAAGCCATGCCTGGAACAGGCATTCAAGACCTTAATCAGTGGTATATTTCAATTTACATACCAAGCAAGTCTTACTATACTGGTATGTTAGGTATTGAAAGGTACCAACATTTGAACATGGAGCTATTTCAAGATTCCACAGAAAATGAGTTGTCAATGAAGAGATTAGCTGCACAAGACTATGAGTATCTTCTCCAGGTATGCCCTAACATCTTTTTTTCTTATCATTTCAGTCTTGATGATCAATTTATAGTGTGCTCTATTGATTTTGAAGACCTTTTACCTCTTGATCACAATACAATCATCATGCACCTCTTGTTTGACTTGGTGACATAGCATGCCCTTGCAAAGCTTTGTATACACAAAGAAGACACCCTGCAGTTCCTAGAGGCTGTGACAATCTCTCTCAGCCAGGCTGTGTTGGAATTTCAGCAGGTTGTCTGTCCTGCCTATATTACCATGGAACCTCCACATGAAAGTGCTGCATGTGTGCATATCAAGTGGCCAAAAATGCTCAGCCATCAGCTGGGCTGCCAGTGCTGCCAATAGTATCCTTGAGCTCAAAAAAAAAAAAAAACTTAACTTGTCAACCTACAAGTATCACACCCATGGAGACTATCCAAACATGATTTGGCACTATGGAACAATGGACAGATACACAACTCAAACAGTATGGTAATTTTCAAAAGGGTAGTAGTAGCAAATGAACTCATAATATGAACCAATAGGGTGAACTTGAACACCATTACTCAAAATGGTGATTTTCATGGTCAGGGGGAAAAAAATGCTGATCATGAGTATAGCAAATCAGGAGGCAATGGAGTGCTTCATCTGCAAAGTAAATGATGCCTGTGAAGCACTCAACAAAAAAGATCCTGTGACTCAACTGCCCCATGCACAATCATCCCCTACAGAACATTACCATATTGCTGATTCATCACACCAAAGCTACAATTTGACTTCCTGGCTAAGTGAATAAAAGGATGACCCATCAGTAGAGGTAAGCCATGCTGATTGTATGTTTGTCAAACAAGACTGATTGGTTTTATGGCAGAATTTCATTCCTTGTCTGCAAGATCATCTTTTGACATGACTTCAGGGCCTTGCATATATTGGTAACAAGCATGAATTTTCTAATGAAGACCATAGCTGTGTTTTCTTTCACAACAACAAGATCTTTGAGCACAAAATTCTGTCGGTCAATTATATGATATATGATATACAATGCAAACAAGACTCAATTAACCCTCATACTCAGCTGGACATCATGCTATGATCAGAGGTGGATGAACACTCTCATCCATATTGGTATGTGCAGGTACTATTCATATTCCATGTCATGGTTGAATACCAAGAGGGCTCAAGACTCTCACAGCCCACTCAAATGGATGCCCTGTTCATCTGGTGGTTTCAACACAAAACAATTTTTGATGCAGGATGGAATATGAAATGCATGCTATGCATTCAGTTTTTTGACTCCAATGACTTGTTGCAAGTATTTGGTTTCATCAATCCCAACTTGGTCATCTGTGGTGTTCATCTTATACTGGTATTTCCATCTGGAATAACAGATAAGGGGCACACCCCATCATTTTGTCAGCCAGGGCTTGAACAGATCAATGGAAAGTCTTATCATTATTGTTTCTTCCATGTGAATATGTAAGTTACATTATCTATTCAAACCTGAGTGACACTGCTGATTCATTTCTATCAATGCTGGTGACATTTATCAAGGTTCATTGAGAGGGCCATGTTCATGTGTTTTCAAGGTGGTGGGATTGGACACAAAGCAACATGGGAGTGGGATCCTATCCTGCAGCAAGGTGGTCATACAATGCACTCAGCTGAGGGCTTGTCTGCCTTTGAGGTCAGCAAGGAATCAGTGCATGAGCCAGAGGGCAATAAGTTGGACTCACTGGATGACAAGCTGGATGTTGATGGCTCTGAAAGCAAAGGTACAGACTTGTCTTCAGATGAGGAAGCAGACACACCTAGCAATGAAGAGAAAGAGGTGGTTGTTGATGAGGGTAAAGAGCTTGATGAAGCATCCTGGCTCAAGAGGGTTATGGTGTGCTATAGTTGCTATTAAGGCCAACTTTTGGAGGCAGCATTGTCTTACAATATACTATGTTGTCTTACAAGTATCTGCACAACATGCTATGTAACTGTTTTCTGTCAGAATGATACTGAAGGGTATCATATCAATACATCACTTGAGAGTAATGTTGTCTTTTGTGATGCCACCATGGG